>PVJX010002321.1:0-115000 GCA_004027295.1 Dolichotis patagonum
TTCTGATGTTGTTGGATGGAACACTCTGTATACATCTATCAAATCCATTTGTTCACAGGTGTGATTCAGTTCTGTTATGTCTTTGCTGATTTTCTGTCTAGTTGATCTGTCCCTTTGGGTCAATGGTGTGTTAAAATCTCCTGTTATAATTGTATTATTGCTTATTTGATTTTTCATTTCTGTTAGTATTTGCTTTATAATTATGCTCAACTATAGCAGAGTAAGAGATATGGTGTTAGCTACTGTTGATGTCCAGTTGACTTAACATAAAGTACTGTGTTGCCTATGTTGGCCTGTTCTGATCTGCTCTGTACTGCCCCCTTTTGTTTTATTGTCTTTCAAATAAAAAAAAATTAAACAAAAAATAGTGGGGACCTTGGTGTCTTTCTAGCAGCCACATCGCTCAGTACCAGCACCGTTCTCTGGAAATGCCCAGTTCGCCTTGGAGCAGCGAAGACTTTAAATCCAGGCAGCTCTTTGCCCACAGAACTCGGACAGCCTGACCGAGATGGCCTTGCACTGCGTCGCCAGTTTCCCCGCCTCCCGATGGAGCCTCTGGTAGATCCTGAGGCCGCCGTGCTCGCAGAAGGCGGTGACTCTGTCAAAGATGGACAGTGCTGGTCAAGCATGCTGTTGTTACCACTGCAGAGACAGAGATGCCCCTAGCCGGCCTCTTCCCCAAAACTGGTCAGCTCAGTGGGCCAAGCGCTGGGCCTGGCAAAGGACAAAAGGTAAATATTTACACAGATTCGCAGGATTTGCTGCAGTTCCTGTCCCCAAGATTGCTATCATTCAGCCGATGAGGCCACAAAATTGGCTTCCGAGATCTCAACAGGCCCTCAGCACCCCCCGAAATCTGACCCCCGGTACTCCTTCCTTTGAAGATCTCCAGGTAGACCTGCCTGCAAAGGCAGGCCAGGGTACGAGGACTTCGGGCCCCTGATTGCACTGATCATGGCTGACCCGAGGAACACCCTACCAACACTGAGCAGGCCTCCTAATAACACAGTGAAGTCCACCCCGGATCCATCGCTGCAGGATCAAGCAAGCTCACCCAGAGACTGCTAGGAGACTGGTCCTGGCAAGTCAGGTCCACTAAAGACTGCGCCAGAGGCCAGTGCACTCCACGCCTTGCTTCCGCCACGCGGGAAAGTAGCAGACCAATACACAGCTAAAGGCTGACAGGGCAACATACAAGCATGTGAGTACATGTTCTTTTTTGGTTTTTCTGGTTTTTATTTTTGTTGTTGTTGTTGTTGTTTTTGTCTTCTTGAGACAAAGTCTCGTTGCGCTGTTCACGCTGGCCTTGAGCTCACTTTGTAGCCCAGGCAGGACCTAAACTTGCAGTGATCCTCCTGCCTCAGCCTCCTGAGTGCTGGAATTACAGGACTGTGCCACCACATCCACATAAGAGTACCTGTTCTGATTGCCTGTATATTCTGCTACCTTGGTTGGGTTTTGATTCCTTTTTCCTCATTTATTTTAGTGCTTGTTGTGGCACTCTTGGTTGTGTCCTCCGAAGCGTGAAAGTTTGTATAGAATTTAGAAGTGGGAGGTACAAAGCAAGTGACTTTCCCCAAAAGTCTCCTTTCTCTTTTATATTGATGTAACTATTTTTCAGGCACTTTGCTTTGTTTATTGAGTTATAGATTCTATATGTGGCTATCCTGCTTGTTTTATAGGTCCATATCCTCTGATAATCTTAGCAATAACTATTATTCTTGAGGCTGCAACGCCGGCACACTGGGAGATTACCAGAAAAGTTGCCTTTGATCTTTATTTTATAAATGTCAATCTTGGGTTGCTTTCTTTTAACTGTCTGCGCCTGCAGTAGAAATGTTTCCCTTATAGATAATATGCATTAACACTCTAGCAGTGTATAAAAATTCAGGACATTAGGAATTGCAAATTCAAATTGAAGTATAGATGCCCCAGTTGTTAAGCTATGTATCACCAACTTCTTTAATAAGCTCACCCTCTTACCAGTCAGTTCCTTGCTACCGAAGAAACTGGGAAACAGAGGAAGAAGATTCTCCTCTGTAATACAAACAGGGGGGACTGCTGGGGGACAATTGTAATGGAGGAACACACTAACAAGATAGCAAACCTGTAGATGCTTCATGATCAACTAGACGTCTCTGACCGAGTTTCTGTTCTGCTGTTTCTCCTGAATTCGATTGATCTTGATGTTGTCCCCAGCCCAGCTGCAGACAGACCTCTGCTGAGCACAGAGTCAGAGTAATTGTCAGTACCTTAAGGCATCCTGGGATAATTGAAGGGCCCCTCTGTTAATACCTTCAGCTATGCTCACTCCGTAAGGGTCCTCTTCCCTTGTTCCTGCAGTGCTTCTATATTATGATTATTCCAAGACTAACCTGCCTGTCAGTATAGGACTCAGCTATGTAAACAACTGTGTAGTATTTAGTCACTTGCTTTGTACCTCCACTTCTAAATTCTATGAAAACTAAACTCTTCCAAAATTAAAAAAAAAAGGTAAGTATTGTTTATAAAATCTTTGCAACTTTACTTAGAATACAAGGAAAATATAATATAAATGACTTGAGATACTATATCAAAAAGCTTATTAGAAAACAAAGCCAAATCAAAAAGAAGAAAATAAATACAAAGTTTGGAGCAAATATCAATGAAAAAGGAATAGAGACAAATAAAAGAGCAAGTTAGTAAACCTAATGAGTGGATCTTTAGAAGGACTTTTAAACAATTAACAAATCCTTGCTAATAGGACCAAGAAATCAAAAGAATATGTTACCAATATTATCCATAGACACAGCTTAATAACTACTCTTACTATAAACATTAAGAAGCTGATAAAAGCATATCATAACCATTTTATGTCAACAAATTTGACAATTTAGTTGAAATAAAGTAATTCCTTTAGACACAAGCTAACAGACAGTAGAAAAATAGATACCTTTAATTATACTGCAGCTATAAAATGTGACCAATTTATAATTAAAAACATCCAACAAAAAAGGAACTAGTGGAATTTATTACATACTTTAAAAAGAAATAACAGCAATTCCATGAAAAATATTTCTGAATATAGGTAAGGAAAAAATAGTTTCTAACTCAGTTTTTCTGATCAGCATTTTTAGCACAATAGATTTATATCTATGCATGCAAATTATATCTCAATTAATCTATAAGGGAAGTATAATAATAGCATATATTAATCTACATTTATATACATATCTTTAATACTGAATAAATACATATCTAAAGGTTCTTGTCTTCCAGTATTTAACATAAATAAAAATGTTAACATGAAATACAAGATTACTCTAAGGTTTAATGTAATATGTGAAGGTCACAAGTAAAAAAGAGTGGCCCAAACTTTCTCTGTATCGAAATCTTCCTGTTCTCAATTAAAACCAGCCCTGATAAGTGCACTGAGAATATTCCAGTGAAATACATTTCTCTACTATATACATGGAACCAGACTGTATTCAGAGTTTAGTCTTTGTGGAATGCTATGAAAATTCCATGGCAGCATTTGAAGCCTCTGTGATCAAAGAGATTCTTCCTGCTAGAACTATTAAACTTTGAATGTAAATAAGTTATTTGTTGAGGTTGCTACTTTAAAATATGGTCATATATCTATGTTAGTTGTTACTCTAGGGTCTGTGAGATGGAACACAAAGCAAGTATCCATTTCCTGTGAGCAGTTTGAAAGAGCTCTTTTCTGGGTAAGTGCGAGACAGCGTGCTGTTCCTCCGACATTCCAGAGAGCTGTCTCAGCCCCTTTCTGGGTGATGGGTGACGTGTGTCCTGAGGACCAGGACAGTCAGTGTTGCCACAACAAGAGATCTCTTAGTCATGCCGAACCTCAGCCCTGACCTACAGCTTGTGCGTCTGAGTTTAGCAAAATTTCCATGAAGTGCGCAGTGGTTGTGGGAAACACTGATTAGCACAGCAGAGCAAAAAGACAAATATAACCCAGCCCAGAACCTCATTCCTGAAGGGTCTCAGTTGTCAAGGCCTCTTATGCACCGTTAATGTCAGCTCTGCACTCTGTTCCGATACTTCTTTGAGAGACAGCCTATATTCATTACTGCCGGTGATTTTACAGTAGCTTCTTGTCTTTTCACTTTTTCCCCATTGTTTCCAACTCCTAATTTTAAAATCGTGCAGTCTGGATTTATCGTGTCTGGGAACAATGGGTGGTTAAAAAGAGGATGTGTTTGACTCATTTTTAAAAATTTTAGAATCTTGGAATGTGTTAGTTGTTGCTTCGGGAAAAATAAAAAGTAATTGAGTCTCAAAGAAGCCTAATATTTCTGAATGCTGTAAATTAACTATATTAGTGATGAATGTAAGTAACCCCACTTCAGGGATGAAGTATAGAAACAAAGAAAAACTATAGCAGCCAAGGAAAAAGATCAATGGGCTCTATGTTATAAAACACATATAATGAGATGAACCTTTGAGTGAAAAGGAAACCTCAGAAAAAATATGAAAAGAGAAAGAAATGTTAATAATATCCAAAGGGATTTTCAAAGAAATAAATAGGGAATATATATATATATATATATATATATATATATATATACTAATTAATGAGAATGTAATGAAATCCACAAAGACTTTGAAATGGCTAGGATATTGACCTGCTTTCTAAAATCATCTTTAACAGCAAGCAAGGAGAACAGGAAAATAAGCTAAGGTAGGATTGGACCCTGAAGTAATTAGCATATCTTATAAAACAGAAACAGGATGCGGGGGTTTTAGAAGTTAAGCATTTTGCTTTTCTACAATTCACACCAGAATGTTGAAGAATAAAATACCAAGCATCTATATTGATTTTGTGCCACCATTTTCAGACACAATAGGAGTACACAGACTATTCCCAGTGATGAGCAGAGCTTTATTTGTTTCTGTAGGTAACTGGAGACTCCGAAAGAGAACAGCGAAAAGCAAATTAAGCTCCGTTCTCTTAAACGGAGAGCACTAACATTTCAAGTCTGAGTAAAATAAGGAAACATCCTAAGATAAACACTGGGAAACATCGAGAGGATAAATGAATTATGAAAAGCAAGCAGTATGATTTTATAAAGAAAAAAAATCATGCCAGGAAAATTTAATTGCTTTTTTTTCCTTGTGGATCAGGCCGTGAGATTAACAGATGAAAGGAGCAATAGATGTGGTATATCTTGATTCAGCAAAGCAAAAGGCTAGCGTATCTTATAAAATTTTACTCAAAGAATGAGTTTAAATTAGCTTAGATATGAACACATTTACATAGACTAAAAATTGGTTGAAGTATCACATGAAAGGACTAATAATAAATGGTATTTTCTCTATAAGGGAAGCAGTAACTAGAGGACCACTACAGGGGTTAGTGAAAGGACCGTTTTTAAGAAATGCTCATTAATGATGGAAATAAGAAAGTAAACATCATGTTAATTAAATTCCCATACTGGGCTAAATCATGGAATTTGCACACTTTCAGACTGGAGAAGCAGTGCGATCTGAGAAGGTTTGATATGCAGTCAAAACTTCATGTTGCTTCATCCAACAAATTCATTGGGCAAAAAAGTTCTAAGCTACCTAGAATGCACAGGAACGGACCTGCACTGCCATGTGGTCAGTGACCCTCATCTCAAAATGTGTTCTCACTTTTTTCTGTTTCCTTCCTATCGCCCTCCCTCCTTCCTCCTCGTTCTCTTTCCATTTGAACGTATTCTTCCTGTTTCACAACTATCTTACATTTCTGTCCTTATTCACACTTTTGATTTCTCACACCAGAGAAACAATCCGGTATGTGTCTGATTTACCTGATGTAAATTTACACACTAGTTTTGTGTGCTTCTGTTTTGATGCCACCTATCACAGGAGGTGAGGCATGAACTGTTCCACTGTGGCCTCATGTCTGTGATCAAAATGGTTTTCACCCTAGAGCGTTTTGGATGCAGAGTGGTCCGTCCACAATTGGTATCTATTCCAGAAGCATCTGAAATTCAGAGAATCCAACATTTTCTTTATCACAAAGCCCTGATGATCTGGAAATACGATACCTAAATGTTTTATATTCTTATATGCTTAAACCATGGTACACAAGACTTAAAAATGAGACTTGTTTTAGGCATTTTATGTCCTGGAAGGTTAAGAAAAAATAAAAAAAGATCCAGAATATACCAACAAAGGCAGTGCCGAAAGTTTAACCGTGCAAAGTTCTGAGTTCATTTTGTTTAGCACACTATTTCTATTTGGAAATAAGTTTCATTTGTTGATAAAGCCCAATCTCTTTTAGCTAATTTTTAAAGCACTTTTAAATGTTTACTAGTACATATTTCAGTACATAATGATTACATTCCTTGTGTGGAGGTGGTACACGCATATAACACACATTAGCTCCTTTTGCATCTCTTTACACCCCCTGACACCCTTCCTTATTTGATTCCCTTCCCATTTGAGAAAAATCTATTCCTCTACTTCCTATTATCTGTATATTTTTTGCTCTTTATTTATCCTTTGGATTTCTCAAATAAGAGAAACAAGTGCAACTTAAACTTTTAGTGTGCTTTATATCTTGCAACATTACAACACCACGGCGAATTCATTTTCCTACAAATGACTCAAGCTTGTCTTTCTTTAGAAGAGCCATCATCAAGAAATCAAATAATGACAAATGGAAAGAATGTAAGGGTCAGGCTGGGGATTTAGCTCAGTGGCATAAGCGCCTGCCTTGCAAGCACATGGTTGCGAGTTCGATCCTCGGTACCAAAAAAAAAGTAAGGGTAAAAATCAATCCCTGTGCACTGTGGGTAGGAGTGTAAGCTGGTACAAACCCTATGGAAGTCATTATAAAGACCCCTCAAAACACTAAACCTAAAAATTCTCTGTATCCTAGCTATTCCCCTTCTAGGTATCAACTGACTTCACATGTAGAAATATTCTTCAGGTAAATCTCTAAGCATTTGCCTTTGTTAAGTGGGAATATTTTTGTATTTGTCTGAAATGTTTAAAAAGCAGCTGTTTTAATTATTATAAGGTCATAATCCATGAGTACAAGAGATACTTAAAATTGTAAGATATGGACATGTAAGTAAAAAAAAAAAAGGCAACAAGAATCAAACAGCAAATTAATCATGGAAACCAAGGCTGCAAAGCTCCTTTCCCTAGTTATTTCTAAACTACATTGAAATGAGAGATTGAAAATGTGAATTAATTAGGAGTCCATTATATGTATATATGACCATTTGATGACATGCAAAAACATTCAGAAACAAAATTTCAAGGTTCTGTGAATCTAGTGTTGAAAAATCAGTTGAAAAATTAAAAAGTACATAAAACTGATAAATTTGAGTTCAGAGTTATTTTTACATACCTTTAGAAATGTCATTAAAATATGCAATTTCTCTCAACTTTTTTCTAAATACATATTCTTTCTATGCATTTAAATTGCATGAATATTTGCAAAATTAAAGAGGTTCATGTGCAGTATTATTGATACATTCTTTCTTACAATCTAAATAGATTGTTCTAGTAGGAACGTTAAACTTTTCATCACTTTTTAAGCTAAACATTAGCTTAAAGTAAGTTAATTTCCATGGTGATACAAAGAATGTCCACATAATAATATAATTGCTGCCTGGGTTTCAATATAACTAAAGGACATTGCTCACTGGATTGAAAGAAAACAAGCCATCTGCTCCCACTCCAGAACACACAGCAAAACATAACTCCTTTACTTTCTTAGGGCAGCTGGGTTCTGAAGAATTTGGATTTTAGGATTTGCAGAAAAAGTTGAGCCTATTTATACTGCCCTCGCAGGACGAGAACACAAGCCCCTAGAATGGAGAGAAAAACAAGAATTAGCCTTTAGTGAGATCAAATGACTACTCATCAGCATGCCTGCCCTGGTGTTGCCAGACATAAGCCAAAAATTTAATCTCACTGTTGTAAAAAGGATCAAGTGGCCCTAGGGTGCTAAATCAGACCGTGGGGCCCTGGCAGAGACTAGTGGCTTATCTACCCAAGCAGTGGTATACCCTGGCTGCTGGATGGTCCCCTTGTCTTCATGCTCTCGCGGCAATTGTCACTCCCATTAAGGAAGCAGACAAGCTGATATTGGGACAAAACCTTCAAGTAAAGTTTCCTCACTTGGTCATGACTCTGATCAACAGTCAAGGACACAAATGTCTTTCAAATACCAGGATGGCTAAATACCAAGGATTACTCTGTGAAAACCCAAGAGTCACACTGGGGACTGTCCAAACAGTAAACCCAGGCACCCTTCTGCTGACAGAAGAGGGCCCTCCAGACCATGGCTGTGGAGAAGTCACCAATGAGCTGTTCTCCAGCAGTCCTGATCTCACAACAAAGCTGAAACTCCAGCCAAATGCTACCTTGTTCACAGACGGCCAAAGTTTCATCCAGGATGGAGAATACCAAGTGGGATACAATGCCACTACCACAGACTAAGTTATGGAGGTGGGACTCCTTCCTAAAGGATAACCAGCATAAAAGACAGAACTGTGAATCCTCATACAAGCGCTCCAATCGACTTGAGGCAAAACTGTCAACATCTGCACTGACTCAAAGTTAGTGCCTTTGCCACAATCACCATTCCCAGGGCAATATATAAAGAAGGGGGACTCCTAACAGCATGAAGAACAGAGATTAAAAATAAAAAGGAAATTCTCCAACTTCCAGAAACAATGTGGGGACTCAAAAATGTGGTCATCACGCACTGCTGAGGGCATCAAAAGGGACAAGACTTCATCATAAAAGGAAGTCAGCTGGTTGACCAGACCGCTAAAGAGGCCACTAGACAAGCTAGACCTGATTTCCTTACACCCTTATGAGTTTTCAGAAATGACCGTGTTGGACACCTGGAGGCCACAGCAATAGATAAACAGCTGTACAAAACAGAGCAGAGCTTCATGAGTCTGTAAGGCCTCACCTGAAAGGTTTTACACTGGCCGCCCACTCTGGTGCTGAGGACAGTCCCAGCTGCCCACAGAATCCTCCAAGCATTTACCTTCATCCTCATCGTATTGTACTTTACCTGTCTCCCTGTCTTCTATGGAGATTAGTTGTTTACTCCATTTAGCCGAATGGCCTTTGTCAGTAACCTGACAGCCCAGCCACACCGCCTCCTTACCTCCCTAACACTCTAGAAAAGATCCATACTTTGATAATCCTGTCCTATCCCTGTCTAGAACACTGTGGCTCTGCAATTCTGCTTTGATGGGTTCCACCAAGGCCACTCCAGTTTCACCCCAAGTCTGGTCACTATCCACATCTGTCCATCATCTCACTGTTGATTCTTAAAATCCTTCTTCTACTGAGGTTGCTACTGTACTCAAGAAAAACTTGTATAGAAACACCCAGGCCATACACACAAAGCCATATTCACTCCCATCTCTACTAACCCGAGACTCGCCATCAGGCTCCCTTTGTATAGAATGGCCTGGTCATCCCGGGGTCTTCAATTCCTCTGCTGCCTCAGGAACTCTCGAGACACTGGGACTGCTACTGCCTACTGATTGCAGCTCCACATTGGTCTGATGCCTCCTCTATGAACATCTTAAGGTGCGGGTCAGTGCAGGTACAAACTACACTGCCTCACTGGCTAACCCAGACTAGGCACCTCCAGATTCGTCAGTCAATGTAGAATCCCACCTCTGCAGGACACCTCTTTTAGGGAACCACAGCAGACAATCCCTTACTCCTCTTTCCTCTTACCCAACCTTCAGAATTTAACTGAATGATTGTTAGTTGACACAAAAGTTTCTTCTACACTGCTAAAACAAAACTGAGTGGCCACTTCAGTGACCCGTGCACGCCAAGTGCCCCTTCTACAGGGCCAACCCTGACTTTCACACTAAGTGCCTGGGAGGGAGATAGGGGAGCTGTCAGATACTGCTGTGATGTTCACAAGCTCTTCTGTCTGTCTTATCCTGGGATGTTCTGGCTCTGCCTATCTCTGCTTCCCTGCCAACTGGACTGGGACCCACACTCTCATCTATCTCACTCCTAAGATAGACATCACTCCTGGAGACACTGTCTCTATTCCAGTTCAGGCCCACACTCAGCAACAGATTTGCTGCCATACTCCCAACCCAGCAGCTGGTGAACTTCTCTTGGGGCAACTGGACATCATGGATTATTCCATTACTGGAACCTATGCTTCCAATTCTCCTTCTGTTAATCTTTGTAACATGTCTGCTTCAGTGTCTCACTGAGTTCCTCCAGGATAGGGTTCGAGCCCTGCTCAACACTCCTCCAGCTTTTAACATGTGTCCCCTCAAGTTATAACCCTGTGAATACCAGTGATGCCCTACGAGACAATGCTTATAAGGGCATCAAAAGGGCAAGAAAATAAAAAACGTTAAACCCCCAACTCTTATTTCCATCAGCTTCTATCAACTTCTGCTTCTTGTCTCAGCATGCAACAGGTAGTACTCCATGCCTGCCTTGTAACTACAATGAACGTAACCACGCAATGTGCCCGTTAACTACTTCCGCACACACAGCACCAGCAGCCTCAAATCCTACCACCACCTACTAAACTTCTGCTTCTGTAAATACTGCTTTGCTTGACCCTGACCCAACCCGACCAAACCCAGGTAATAAAGCCTCTCCTGCCCCACCGCTCGGGGCCCAGAGTTCAGAGCACACAGCTCTCTGGATCAGCCAGCTTGATTTTTCTCCATCCCTTCAAATGCCTGCTGGATTTCCTGACTTACCAGAGACCTGCAGTTCCTACAACAGGAAGATATATAAAAGTGTTTGTACTTAAAATGTTCAGAATATAGTAACTGTACAGGAAAGTTAAGGCTTTTGGTCTGGAAATCAAAACTCTTTTATACTTTGTGAGCTTTATTTATCAAGCTATGCAAAACAGTCATACATCTTCTATAGGATGTTAGTAAGCTCATCTTGTTTTTATTAAAAAGGCTCTGATTATGCACCTTTTTAAAACCATCTCTTACAAAAATGTCACCAGGAATTTCATATTAATAGATAGGAAGTAGAACTATTCCAACTGTTATTTTATGACATGTTACTCTGTATGTGGTAATCATTTTTAAATACTGCAGTTTAAACACAACGAGTTTTACTGAAATCCCCATTGTGTCAAACATTAAGGCTATCTGTAAGACCTTATTAACTTAAAAATAAAAGAAACAGAAAATGAAAAGAAACAGCTAAACTTGGGGAATCAAGGAAATTATTTTTCTCTTCTGGTGGCAAGTATTTTTTCAGCATCCTTTTTATATAAATTTTATTGTGTATGTTTAAGGAATATAAAATATTCTGCAATAGACATAAATAATAGCAAGATTACTATAATGAAGTGAGTTAAAATACACACAGTGTCATAGATATGAAGTATCCTCTAACCCTCTCCCCTCCTCCTTCCCATTCTTAATAACCACTGCCTCCTATGCCTGTACCTTTGACACTTTTCATTCTAAATATAATGAGGTCATGGAGCATTTTTATTTCTACATCTGCTGTACTTCATTAGCATACTGTCCTCCAGATTCCCTCACAGCAGAGCAAGAGGTATGATGATCCCAGCTGAATAATATTTCTTCATATGTATTTATCACAGTCTCTGTATCCGTTTACCCATCCCTGCACACTTGGGCTGCCATATTTTGGCCTTTGTGATTAATGGGGCAATGAACGCTGGAGTGCTGGTGTCTCTAAGAGGGAGTGTTACCTTTCTCTTTCAGGGACTTCTTAGTCAGAAAATGTGCAGCATGCAGGTTTGATAGCCACTCTTATATTTAGCATACTTCTATTTAACAACCATAGCCCCAACTATCCTGGAGTTACTGATTCCTTTCCTACATTTCAAAAAATTTTTGTTATTTTATTATCATGTTCAAGGACACATTAATTTATTTTCCTTTACTTAATAATTAGCATCTGAGAAGCAACTGATACATTTTTCGTGTCCTGAGCTTAGAGCATTTTAGAAAACAACCAATATTCTCTTGCCCTACAGGATTTCCTGCACCCAAATGAAATGACGCATTTGCACCACTGAGGTTACGTAAAAAGGGTCCATCTAGGTCCACAAAATATTGTCCTTCATCGTTCTTGTTACTCCATTTATGTAAATAAATCTGGTAATAAATTGGGTTAAACACTGGCAATGACTGAAATGAATGAAATAAACAAACTCATTCATACTTTTACCAGGTGATAAATGGAACTATCTACTAATGTTGCTCTTAATATTCTAATGTAAATGTTAAGACAGGGGTAAATATTATTCATAGCTTCCATTAATGACTATCAATGATAATTCTTAAGTGTAGATTAAAATAGACACATACACATACATTTATACATGTTTATCAAAGAATAACCACTACTTGAATTCTAAATTGGTGTCTGATATCTTATTCCAATGGAACACATTGTTTCTTTTCTTAAAACAGAGAGCTTTTCTTAGAATTCATTCCAGTTGGGTGTTTTAAATAGACATGGTAATGCAATGCATAATGAATAACTTCTACTTGTATAGTCTGCTATTCCCTAAACTCTCTCGTCTCCTTTATGTAGAGAGGCAATAGCTTGAATAAATTTTAGCATTGTTATTTAACACCACGTATTACTTTTTTTAATACCAACTCATTAACAAATTATATAATCTTGACCTAAATCACATTTTGAGTTAAATTCTTAATGTATATGTACATCACAAATTATAAAAACGCAGTATCCATGTGTGTTTTATGTGTTTTGTTGAGCATTGAACCTCAAGACCTTCATACTAAAGTACATTCGTGGCCCACTTTTATATTCTATTTTGTGACACAGTCCCATTAAGTCACCTAGTTGGATCCAAACTTGTCATTTTCCTGCCTCAGCCTCTCAAGAGTCCTGGTTCGTGTGACTATCCCCAGCTATACTTCTCTCTAATGTAAAGCTGCTGGAATAGAACGCCCTCTGTTTAGCAAAGACCTTGGAAAGAATCGCAGTTTTGATCATCACTGTCAATATTTTCACTAATGCTTACTGAGTGTTTACTCTCTTGTAGAAATTGTCATAACTATTTAAGATGGTTTATCTTGTTTAATTCTCATAATATGTGAAGCAATTGCTCTGATTGTCTTCACTTCTACTATAAAAATAAAAACTACTTGATAATGATCAAGTGAGATGGAATCAAGTCACTGATGACAAGATTACTTGTCATCAACAATTAATTACAGTTAGAGAAAAATTTGTGTGCTGCGAGGTTAGTAAAAAGAACTATTAGCACTAGTATCCTGATTTACAATAAAATATTCTGTATCTGTTTCTTCAGAATAAAGGTACTAAATTAGATTATTAGAATGGGCCAAAGAAATAGGCTTTAAAACATAAATTCTGTCCTACTCATGTGTTTAACAGAATGCTAGTTTTAGTCAGAAAAAGCCCAAGATAGTAATGACATAAAAGGGTTTGTACCCATACAGTCATGGATAATAACTTATGCCCCAAAGAGTAGAGAGTTTGGAAGATATGATAATTAGACACATTTTTAAGTGTTTACAATTATGGCAATAATTGAAATTATCTGAAACCTAAGAAAAAATAAAATGATTTCTTTAATGAATTAATTCCTAATTATTTTCAAATAAAATAAAACATTCCTCTATTATCATGACATTTAAGCAACTATACATTTAGTTTGTGAGCAGTGTTTTCTAATATTAAAAATGATATAATTAGTATAAATGTAATCATGTAGGTTAAAAGTGGGTTTAATATTATACATGATTAGAATGCTTTTTTTGAAAACTAAAATTTCTAAAATAGTTTTCTTATAGCTATCTAAAGGCAGTTACTCATGATCTATGCAATTTCCCACCATACTTTAAACAAGACTATTGCATTTGTTACTTTCCCATCTCTGGAACAAAATACTTGACACATGTAATTTAAAGGAGCTGACTGTTTCAGAGGGATCAATCCATGGTTGGGTGGTTCCAAGGCAGAAATGATACGGTAGAGGAAAACTGCTCAACTCATGGCAGCCAGGCTGTATAAGCCAGGATTTGTCTGAGAAAGACAAAGAAAGAGTCAGTGATTTCCCTGGTGGCCCCTTCTTCTGGCCAGTCCCCAGACAGTAACAGCACACTGTGAACGTGGATTATTCTATGGAGGAGCGTAGTGTCCCCTGACCCAATCACCTTCCAAAAGCCATTTCTCTGAACACAAGAGACTTTGTGGGTATTTTAGATGTTAATCATAGCAATAATATGTCATCAAATAGCTGTGGATTCAAATTTATCACAATGTTAGAATGCCGCAGTCAAAAAATAGCGTTTGTTTATGAGTATATAAATGTAATGCTTGTATTTTAATTCAATTACGGATATCAAAATTGTCTGTTTCTTTAGGCATAGATAAATAAAATATGGAAAGCCAATATTTTGTGCTAAAGATTATGAAGATAAGATAATGTATCAATAACATATATGAAGAAAGCATTGTACTACCTAGCATGTTTTCAGGTGTCTATTGATTGGAGAAAATAATATGTGATCAGAGATGAATATGCAATTGGTCCAATGATGTTTGTGTATATCTGATGTACCTATATTTGAAATCTAGCATATGCTAGATGACGTATTACTGGACCTTCACTTTATGTGTTCACAATATGTATCACATTTTGATAGTGTTCAAAATAGAAGACATGAGGGTCAATAAGTTAATTTTTAGCATACTTATATTTTAAAAAATTTGTACATACCACATTAAGAAATTATTCAGTAGCTAAGCAGAAGCAAAGTATCTTTGTGTTAAAACATGTGATCCAATAGATCAGGCTGAAATAATTACAACTTGGTGAACAAAATATGCACTGTAGACTTCATAATGCATTGTCATTAAAACTTTACTTCTTTGCCTTTGAAATTCTGTACTTTTCTAACTACTAAGAACATTTAACATGACATATATGTTTACAATGTGACAGGCAGAAGTCAAATTTTACTGCTGCAAACTATATTTTGGGTGATTTTTATTTAGGGAAGGAAGTCTTTCTTGCCTTATATATTATTCAATATGTTAGAGAAGTGAAATAATATTAATGTTTGTAAAAGTGACTAATGTGCTGCTGTGGTTTGTATATTGTGTCAATTTGAGAAGTTTAAAAGTTTAACTAAGTGACGCAGCAGGGGTCCAGAGTCCTTACTCTGTAAACACCCTCATCCTATGCAAGAGGAGGGCAAGGAGATTTTGTGAGTGCTGCATCTGCCCTGGAGGGTGAGGGGGTGGCCTGCACAGAATACAAGGGAGAAAAAGAGGTTTGTTTGCCCCGCTTTTTGCTCTTGTCGCTTTACTGTCTTTTGCCACCTTCAAGTGTTGCCCTGGTGCTGTGCCTCCCTGCCTTGGAGCCAGCTGATGATGGACTGAAACCTCCACAAACTGTGAGTTAAATAAACTTTTCTTCCCTTAATTTTGAGTGTTGGGTATTTCGTTCCAGTGAAGAGAAAAAAGGAATCAGGGCATATCCTCTCTACTATGCTATAAAACTGAATAACACAGACTGAATTGTTTGTGAAGGATCCAAGTTTATTTTAGCTCATGGCTCCAACATATAGAAGTCTAAACTCTAGAAGTGACATTAGATGAGGGTCTTCCTGCTGGTGGAGGCTGCATCATTCCAAGATGGCACTGGGCATTAAATGATGAGTAGTGTACATATAAGAGACAATGCAAAACTATCTTTTATAAAATACCAACTCTGGAGATGATCCATCAACTCACAATAAAATGACAATGGGGACTCAGGACTTAACACCTCTTAAATTTTTCATGTGGTCTCACCTGTTTACACTCCACAATAAGAATTAAATTTCAACATATGTTTCAAAGGGTCATTAAAATCTTAACAAACACTATTTAATCCACAATTTAACAAATGCGCTATCTTATTGATAATTTATGCTCATGATAGCACTCTAGAAATACTAGTAGAAATTAGAAATACTATTTTAAAGGCATGTTAGAGAAAAAATAACCAGGATTTATAAATAAAATACCTAATCAAATATAAAATATCCCTGGGGAATAGGTCTTCTATAAAAGAAATTTACAAAAGGTTTTTCATTGTAACAGTCTAACTCTCACCTATATGTGTGATTATTAATGCTGAGTGTATAATAATGGAAATACTAAGAATGATTACTGAGAAAAACTACTGTGAAGATAAAAAGGGTGATTGAAAAATGAATAGCTAATCTATCGTCCCAGTAACAAATATAAAACCATGATTTCAGTACAAGTTGGAGGTTTTTTTTTTTTTTTTTTTTTTGGTACTGGCAATTGAATTCACTAACTTGCATTTGCCAGGTGGGTGCTTATGCTGCTGAACTAAATCCCCAGCCCTAAATTGGACTTTTTAAAAGCTTGGACGAAGTCACAAATAGTTGAGTATTGGTCTGACAGACTTACACATTGTTCATCCAAAGCAATGTGTTTGTCACAAAGGAATTAATCTAATAAATAATGTTATTAATTTGAGGAAGAATTATTATTGCACTCTATTTGCACAGATATTTAAATAACTATGCTTATAGTTTAAGCGTGTTCCCTAGGGGTACACATGCTAAATGTTAAGCTGCCTTGACTTAGTAGAAGTTGGACACTTAATCTGATTGTAGGGTTTAGTTGTGAGGCCTCCGAAAATGACAGGAACCGGAAACTCATCAGGGTGCCTGGCTGTAAGTGAATGTCCTCAACAGGAGAGAGCCACACACGCATGGGCACTCCGCTCCATCTCTCCTCAGCTGATGTTCTGCACCATCTCTGAACCTGCAAGAAAAAGGCCATTGTCCAACAGAGCCTTCTGACCATGGGACAGAAACCAGGGCCCAAATAAATCGCTTTTCATGAAAATTTACCGAGGCTGATACTGTGTCGTTAGTAACAGAAAATGGACATATTTAAGATAAATAGTTACAGCAATATTTGCTACCACTGGGAGAGCCATTTTTCTTGAAAGCTGTGCAGAGACTTGCACAGACCTGCTAGCGTAAGAGCAAAGCAATCTGCACTTTCGAGCACATTAAGGACAGAAAGAAGCCTGGGAGAATTTTCTGGACCTCAACAGATTTCTTTAAGAAAGACATTCTTAATTGTGCTCGCTTGTTTAAGTAGAAATAGTATAGTTTCACCTCAATAGAATGATCAATTTAAAATTTTTCAAGCACCTTTGTAGAAAAACTCTGATTTCAAGATAATAATGAAGCTTGAGGAAATTTGTGACTTAGCTGACGCAGCTCTCAGAAGAATGCAATGTCTGCAAAGCCCTACGTGGTCATTAAATATAACTTTACACCTTTTATGTTCTGCACATTGTAAATTCATGTTGCATATAAAAATAGTGGCTTAAATAATCTATGATAAAATAGAATGGATGTTCTGTCCATGATATGTGTATTACCACCTGCTCACAGTTCAGTTATGAATTTAAACATTTAAACATGTCTAAGTGTTAATTTAGCACCATTGTCTAAAACATGTTATAGTAGCCATAGGAAAACACAGAGAAGATCACATCAAAAATAGCAGAAAGAAAAATGGTATAGCAACAGAAAGAAAAAAAACTGAGACAAATGAAGGCAAGAGAGACAAATAATAAAGAAGGAGAAGAAGAAATAATTTTATGTGGGACAAAAGCAAGAAAGAGATGGCAAACACAAATCCAAACTTTTAGTAATCAATATCAGCATAGTTTAAACTTCTTAGTGGTCTTTTGTTGTTTTCTCAGAGACAGATATCAAGACAGAATGATTAGTGGTCACTAGTTTGAGAACTGATGCTAAAGAGGAGTTAGGAGATGGGAAGAGCTTTGGGCAATGGAGGTTCCATCCAGTGGGGAATCTGTAGCAGAGTAAATGTAGATCCTATCAGGGTCATTTCACGCTGAAGGAGATACCACCTCTGTATTCCACAATTTTTCCTCTTCACTGCGCTTCTGGGCATCTAGCTCAGGTCCTTTGCAGTGTCCTGGCTAACATCTCTCAGGAGCCAGAGAAAGCTCTTAGACAAAGCATTATGGCTTTTCTATTAAGGGGTGGGTACTCACAGAAACAGTAAATGCCCTGGCAAGAAGGATGGCACCCTACAGCATCTGCTAAATCTCTTAAAAAACAAAATGGTCAGATCAGATTTTCAAAAGTCAGATACAATTTATTTATGGAGACACACTAAAATGTGAAGGAGAAAATACAAGAAATACATTCTTTATAATAGTATCAGTCAATGTACATTTTAAAATGTGATAAATTTGAGATCAAACTATCACATTCTGATAAAATATTCATCTACTGCAGTATGTATAACAATATCCTATTCTATCAGTCCCATACACCTAAAATGCAAAAGCAAAAATTTTTAGACTGACAAAGAAATTTAGACTAGTATACCTTTACATAAGGATATTTTCATACAATTCTCCATAATTGATAGATTAAAAACAAGTACAAAAATAAATAGAAATTTTAATATGTCTGAATAGTACACATAGCATTGCATCAATGAAATTATGCAGAACATTATACTCAGTTGAAGAATGTGTGCTATTCTTAGTATATTTTCATTAAAAATTTATCAATCAAAAATAACTTCAAAAATATATGTTCAACACACATATATCACTCTATAAATATGGATAATATTTATTTGTGTATCTGTATATCAATTCATCTATATCTATATGTGCAGAAAATAATAGAGTTATTTTACAGCTAGAGAAAGGGTCATTTTGTATCACATGGCACTGTAAGATAGAGAAGATGCGGAGAGTCAGAGAATCCAAAGGATTCTCCAGGATTCTGAGAAGGATGAGGTGGTAGGTCCTGTCAGAATAAAGACAGGGTTACAATCCACTACTGATTGCCTGGATTTCTGTATCTACACAGCCTGAGAGCCTGTTCCGCCATTCATTACCTTTTAGCAGCAGAAACATAGTTGGCCATTGCTTCTAAATCAGGGCTGTGAATTCCGACCACCCGGAAGTACAGTTTCTCAGACATTCTTGACACGAAGGCACAGTGTAGGATGGAATGCCATTAGCCAGCATGTGCCATGTCTCCAAGCTGCCCACTGCTTGGCTGCGCCCCTGCTTCAGTCCTATTACAGACACCAGCTGCCCAACCAGACGTGGCTGCATGGTTATCTTTGCAGGGCTTCCTGCACTTCTCCCGAGGACTTCTGAAGTGTCTGGAGCTTCAGTTAGGGCTGAGAAAAGCTAGTCCTACAGGCATTTTTAATACTTTGTGGTTGATTTGAAAATGAAGAGCTCAGCAACCGCCATTCCCACCCGCTCTCCATCCAGCCCTATCACTGCTCAGTTAGGCACCCCGCGAGGTAGGGCGTTTGGTTTTTGATTGTTCACTTGCCCTGAACCCTTTGTCTGAAAGCCTGGCGCTGTTTAGCCACTAACATAGGCTGACACTGTAGGGACAAACTACTGCATTCATGCACTTCCAGAGTTCTTTTCTTTTTGTTTTAGCTACGGCTGGGAAACTCGCTGAGAACAGTCACTGAGCATCATAATTTATTCTTTTAGGAACCTAGAATGAACCTTGAATGCTTATAATATTAAAGTGATTACACCCAGATGAAGCTGTGGTTGCCATTCTTAGGACCCTGCACTGAGCGTACCCCAAAGCATTTGGGTCTAACTTCAGAGCCTTTCAATCATGACCTTGAGGTGACTATTCTGAGAAATGAGTCTACCATCTTCCTTCAACCGTGACTCTTAGGAACAAGCCCACCCCTAAAGTACTTTCTCATATAAATATGTGCAGGTTTCTTGAATGAAACCCCCATTCTTCCATTGGAGAGACATTGCTTTGGAAGTACCCTTAAACCCTCACCTGTTGAAGTCATAAATCTCTCGGTATTCTTTCATTTCCCAGTTGTGCTTTTCAGCTTTAGGTTTGTTATGATGTGAACCCCGGCAGGAGGGTGATGGGTGTCCCTGATCGCAGCGCGCTGAAGGCTGACTGAGGCGGACCATGTGTTTGAGAGTAGCCCGGGGGTATCTATCAAGAGTCTGTTTCAAAACAACAAAACAAACAAACCAATGAAGGAACCCATTGTGCCCTAAGGTGTTGAAGAGCTACTGGGTGTTTAATTTTAGCAGTGTGGGGACTTTAACTTTTCCCTATTCCGATTGCTTATATTTCTGAGTTTTCCCTTTTTATCTGTTTTACTAAATTGAGACCTATTTTTCCAAATCTACTCTTTTATATTTAAATATACCAATTATTAAAAGTAAATAATATATTATCAAAATCCAAGACACAGTCTGTATGATGAAAAAACTTGGTTGTATCCATGAGGGGGACCAGGTCCAATGATGCACACCAGTCCCAAAACATTCGATTCAGGACTGAAAACTCAGTAAAAATATTTTCAGCCACCTCATTGATGATTTCTTGCATCCGAGGTCACTACTGCATTGACAAAACAATGTTCCAGAGAACATTAAAGAAGAGACCGTGTGGATAAGTCCAATGCCTTGCCCAGAATTAGCACAAGGTCGCATCGAGCAGTGTTTCACGTGCAGTCAGAAAATAAGCACTTTAGAAACACAAGCTCTGGACTTCTCGCTCACATCTCAGACTGGAAGAAGAACTACAGGAGATTCGAAGTCCAACTGTGACATTTTCTACTGGCCCCATTACAAATGTCTGTCTTCTACTATTTTTGTCTCACTAAAAGTTTATCAGACCATCTTCAGCCTGCAACAGCCATGTACGGGGCCGCATTTAAATCAAGCATTTGCTTTCATTCCTTCTGTTTCTTTTTTTTTTTTTTTTTTGGTACCAGGGATCGAACTCACAACCTCATGCTTACCAGGCAGGTGCTTATGCTGCTAAGCTAAATCCTGGGCCCTCTTTTTGTTTCTTGACTTCCGATCCATTGATCCATTCAAACTTATTTCATGTAAATCACCATCAGGGTAATTAGGGCAAGGAAAAAAACAAATGGTGAAATTCTAAACTTCTAAGCAGATGTTTCCAATCCTGAAAGCAAACGATATTCTTAAAACTTGAAATACATTTTCAAGTGCTGGACAACTGAAAGAAGATAAAGTGTTTTAAATCTGAATATATTTTTTAAAATTTTTCAAAATAAAAATACCTTCAGATAACAAAAACAGAAGCTAGAGTCACTGGACCTGCTTTTCAGCATCTCAGGAAAACTCCTGTGTGAGTTTCCATGTGGTTGGTAAAATTGCTGAAAACCTCCTGGGCATGACTTCTAATCTCTACTTTGCTTTCCTACTCAGCACTGCTACAAGGACAACTTCATGCAGGTTTCAACCAGTTAAAGTCAGTAGTAAAATGACTGCTCTTTCCCTGGGCTGGAAAACTATCTTCCTTGGCCCAGAGAGTCTCCTGGAGATAGATGTTCACGGGCATCTAAGAGCTCATTGGTATGCAAGCTGGCAACACTTTTGTAACAGGCAACTAAGTCACACAGAAATATTATAGGCAGTCAGACAGGGCTGGGCCCTCAAAGGAACCAGTGCAGAAGGCCAGGTACCCTGCAACTGTGGGGGAGACAGATACCTCCTGCTGTGGGCCAGGCCTCAAGACAAAAGATAAGCCAAACCTACCCACACACTTCCTATCACCCTGAGGAAACCAGGAGTCAAAATCCCACCCCTATAGGAATAGTCACTGCTCCTTAAACATGCCCGCTTGCCAAGTGACTTGCTGCCCCGTTTGTCTCCCGTTTAATCAACATTACCTGAACAGTAAATCTTATTTGTTGACCGTAGTTCTGTCCCACCTGAGGCCCACCTTGCAAATTCCTACTTTCTCCCCATCCTAGACCTGCCTCACTTTGTGGTTTTGTTCTAGAAAAGTATCTAGAAAAGACAGAGTCCTTGGCAACCCACTTGGGGACCCTTCTATCTCTCTTAGACAGAAACTGTCTTTCTTTCAATAAACATATTCTGCTCTTAACCTCCATTGTTGCTAGAATTCATTCTTCAATTTTACAGAGCAGGAACTAGTATCAGACATCTAGTAGGTTGGGAGTTCCGTTCCCCTCTATCAGTTTGACCAGGAAAGAAACGGGAACTAAGGGTTAAATGTTTTGATCTTTCTCCCAGGATAGCGGGTTGTGAGATCAGTTTTTAGGAAGCCCTTGGGATTAAGCAATTAGTGCAACATACATGATTCCAAATAGCACACCTTTTACTGGATTATCATTTTGTAACTTAAAAACGCACAATCACTTGCTCTTGTTCTAAGAATCACACATTGTCTAATACAGTATCTTCTTTCAAGCCCTTTTGCAGGCAATAATGTGACTCCTAAGATGTTGCAGAGTAGAAGTCCACCTGGTTAGAAAGCAACAGCAGTGCCTGAGTGACACAAAAGAAACACAAGTATGAGAACTGATAGTCTTTAGAAAACTTTCAAATGAAAACCACGGAGAGGAAAAAAATACTTTCAGTATACAATGTCAGCAAAATTAGGTGTTTATAAGGAAAAACTAATCTTGTGTTCTGTAGCACACCGCACATAAAAATCAGTTCTGGATGTACAGGGCATTTAAACTCTCCAAAAGGATATAGTGTGTATTTCCAAAGAAAGCAGGAATGTATCTCCGTGACTTTCATTGTGTGCTAAAATTCATTAAGCAGGACAGAAGACACAGTATGCATAGGGAGAGTAATAATAAATGTGACTTTATCAGGGTTTATGGGGTGCAGGATAAGATGCATTCTGGGGTTTCAACTGAACCTTCACTCTTGCTTCTTCTAGCTACCCATCCAGGTTCTCCTTCCCACCTGTTTCTCCGGGAACTACTCCCTCAATAAATCATCCTCACAGAAATTCTTGGGTTGAAGTCCAGTTCTTTGACTCCTTGATCTAACAGAAAATACAGAATATGTTCAAGTTCAAAATCTCATCAAGGATTTTCACTTTAAAACCACACTGAATTATCATACTTGTGGAGGGAACAGGTAAACAGAAAGAGTAGGGCAGGGGCTGGAGCTGTTGCTCAGTGGTAGAACCTGTGATCTTATTTCCAGCACTAAAATAAATAAGTAAACAAAAATAAAAGAGATGAAGATAAAATCACCAATTGTTGGTGAGAATGAGGACAAACCATCAGAATTTGAATTTCCATCGCTGGGAGATGTGTCTACGTACACAGCTATTTTCAATAAAGTTTTTCATTATCTGGCAATATCTAATAATCCTTAAATTCCATATTTCATTTCTGGTTATTAGTTCCATGGACGTGTATACATGTTTTCATTAAAATACATATGTAAAAATATTTGTGGCAGTACTGACTGATGAAGGATGGAAACTATCGAAGCCCCCATCAATGATGGAGTAACTTACATGCTGTTGAATAAAGGAAGTTAGGTAGAAAGAAATCCATGCTGTAATGTTCTATTTATGGAGCTCAAAAATAAGGAATATGATTACTACTGCATACAAGGATAATGACACCCTTTGCATGGGTTACAGAGGTGAGTGGAGTTCAGAGGAGCTTCTGAACTGCAGTGAGACTCTGGGATTTGATCCTACTGTTAATTATACAGGGGTGTTTCCACAGCAAAGGTCTTTCAGGCTCTCAAGGGATATTGAATTGTAGGATGGTTAACAGAAATATAAAGGTAGGGAGGAGGATACATCACTTCTGTAATTCGGACAACTGGAAATCATGAGCAAACCATTAGTATTAGGAGTATCTGTAGTTCAAAACAAAGATCAGAAAAGATGAGTTATTTTTGAAAAATGATCATGGAAATACAGAACAGCATAGAGAGCATATGTTACTCTACCTATGTGGTCCAGACCCATCCCTACAATTTTAAATCATTATCAGAAGGGATGTAGAATTCAAGGGATGAGAGTGATTTGGCGCTCCACATTTTAATGTACGAGAGATGAAAACTTGCACTAAATAAGCTTCTATAAACAATGAAAACACAATTGTATTACTATTGGAACTTACTGTTAAGGCACAAGGTTAATTACAAATAGACAGCTGCTGTTTTAATGTCTACTTACCCTAGTACTCAGGAGGCTGAGACGAGAGGATTGATGAGAGTTTGAGATCAGTGTGGGCTACATAGTGAGTTCAGAGCTAGCCTAAACTATTTAAAGAGATTCTGTTTCCAAAACCAAATCCAAAACCAAAACCAAACAAATCACACACACACACACACACACACACACACACACACACACACACGGGTATTTTAGTGTCCTAGACAAAGATATGCTACCAGAATAACATTACATCATGTATATAACTCATTTCGTGAGATAATCACTTAATATTTCCTTTGTTCAATCGGAGAAATGATACACATGTTCATCTGGGAAGTATACACAAGGGTCTTCCCTTTCTGTTTATATGAAAAGATAATTTTAACAGTGCATTGGAGAAGAAAACCCTTGGGAACTGCACTGCTGTCCACTTAGTTAAACAGGAAATCAATTTTTCTTTTCTTTTCTTTCTTTCTTTCTTTCTTTCTTTCTTTCTTTCTTTCTTTCTTTCTTTCTTTCTTTCTTTCTTTCTTTCTTTCTTTCTTTCTTTCTTCTTTCTTTCGACAATGATTCCTGTACATTTTAGAGTTAGAACTGGTCAAAAGAGTGACATGTATGGAATGCGGAAAGTAGAGGGAACTAAAGTCTGCTGTGATTGGGAGTTGGTGGAACATCCAAGTGATGAGCAAATGCACAAGTCCTCGGGGCCCAGCCTGGCCTGTAGCTACTCGGTGGACACTTCTCCTTCCGGCCTGACATGCCGGTGCCTTCATGCCAGCGGATGCTTGCTGTGGGACCGCAGAGGTGGCAGCTGCACTTCCACCAGGCACACAGACACTCATGACCTCCGGTTCCTTTGGTCCATCCAGTGGTACATGATGGTCACTGTACCGCTGATTTACCAGTGGGCCCTACCGCAGAGAGCGCCCGTTTCATTCTCCAGGAAACTGCTACGTGGAGGGTTCTTGTTTTGACCCATGCACTGGCTGGGTTAAGCACTAAAAATGCAAATAGCTTTAAGATTGTTGTCAGTCACTGAATCATGATTACAGAGTAATTGTTAAAAACGGTGACTTGAACCCAAAATTCATCTCGGAACTTCAAGGCCTTGACTCCCCAGATCTTTTCTGGCCTTGGTGAGCATGCTAAGATTCCTTGCTCACAGCAGCCCCTTCCCTGAGTGAGTCAGCTCTCTGAGTCCACTGGACTGTGGCTTTGGAAGTACAAAGTGTGGTGATCAGAAGTCGGAGCCTGGCTTTACTGGTAGAACAACTCTCACTATTCTATCTGCATCTGTTATGAAGAAAAATATATTACCATGGATCTTTTAAACCCAGACCAGACATTTGAACTGTCATTTTCACCTCTGATTTCCATCAAGGTTCACAAAGCTTTTAAAGGCACTCAGTAATGTATCCTGTGTATCAAGATCCACAAAAGGCCCCGTTTCTGTTCTAGCGGGGTGAGAGGCAGAGAGCCGGACTCTTTGTAGTGCACAACCGGGGAGTTCAAAAGCACCAACAAAGCACTTTTATGCAGCCAAGGACTTTTTTCTATGACTTTTATTCTGAGCAAAATGTATTCAGCCAAGAAAGAATGGAAAATAGTGGTCTTAAAATAATTTCTGTGGCAGAAACTGGATTTCAAATGATATAATGAACTAATGTGCAGTAAAGAGATGGAAATAATTAGCTCAGATAAGGCATTTGATAGAGTTAGCAAAAAATGATCTACATTTTATGTGATTCTTATAAAAAGGACTTTATGGACAAATTAGTGGTCTTTGATAGTTATATTTGAAAGTATATATACCTGATAAATATCAGCATAGTATCTAGTGATATATAGGCTGCTTTAGAATTCGAATATTTGTTCTATTTATAAATCCAAGGCTGTACTATTTTTCATAACAGAAAATTCCATTTTTCCACTCAGATTTTAAATTTTATTACACAGGTCTTGCACATGATTTTATAAATATGTTTGTAAGACTGCAGATACAATGAAATTGTTACATATATAACACATTTGAACAAGAATTATATTACCCTAAGACTGGAAAACATGAGAGGGTATGTTTACCTGCTCTATCAAAAGTTAAATTATTACTCACAGTTTATACACTTCAAGTCACTTATTCAGCGGTGGTATGGAATGATGTGGCTTTGTCCATACTCTTAAGAACAACTGGATTTAATGGTTATAAAATTTGATTTCTTTGGCATCAGTTTGAACTACTGAACAGTGGATGGAAATCATGTAATTTAGCACTATCATCAGGTCACAGGCTACCTCTTAATTTGTAGGTCTTTCGTTTAGATACATATATCAAGAAGTAATTCAAACTTCCCTAACAAGTCAGTGTGTTTCCTTTATAGATTTGGGAAATACTAACATGACACCTGCTGTTTTAGGAATATTTTTAAAGTTACGGTCACATAGGCTGAGCTGATTGGCTGTTGATGACACTGGTTGTTCCAGGACACTTTCCTTCAGCCAGACGTGAAATAGCAAAGGAGCGTATTCTATGACTGCAGTTAAACTCATTCATCAGCTGTTCACAGAGACACACAGACAGCATCAGAAACGCCTTTGTTTGAAGAAATACTCGTTATGTGAAAAATAATTTGATTTCATTTCCATTTTTAAAAAGCGGAAAAATTCTGAGGACAAATATGCTAAACCTAAATGACATAAAACTTATCAAGTATGGTCACTTAAGTTAGTCATTTTCAACGCACTGTGGCTGCAGGAGATGTTATCAGTATGGAAGCAGGAGAAAGTACACAAGAGAATTCTGATGATGATTATGAACTTATAAATGTTAAACAAAACAGTGAGAAAATGAGGAAATTCATAAGAAGTAATTTTTTCCATTTTAATGCACATTAATTTTAAATTCAGACATATTATTTCCAGGTCTTTGCTAATTGAATTGTCATTTGCTAATGGCAATAAAATGAAATCTACAATGGTGGTCTCATCTGTCCATGTAAAAGTGGAGGCTTCAGCGTCCATCACAATTTACATGACAAAGGAAAATTTTCTTTAAAAAGAACAAAAAACCCTAATAAAAGAGGGATCCTATTTTTGGGAGTGGATCATGAAAGAACCATGGAAAACATTGACATATATATTAGGATTGTCTGAATTTGGTGAAAATCATAAAATTATTTTTCATGATTAACAAAAAAAGAATTCTTTCTCTGGTGCTGGGGTTGAAGCCAGTGTCTCATGCATTTGCCTAACAAATGTTTATGAGTAACTATACCACATCGTAAAAAAGTTTATCATATGATTGGGCTGAAATCATAGGAATGAAAGAAAGCATTTCTTTATGTTTTAATCATCATTTGCATCAACATCATTTTTTGTCACGTTTGTCAAACATTTTTTGTCAGGAACTGTGCTGGGTTTAAAACACTTTATATTAGACTCCTTTAGATTCTAGCAAGAGTTACTCATTTTCAATAAAATATTTCTTGTAATTTTGGACAAAAGGATAGAAACAAGTAACTGGTAAATCATGAATATAATTCTTATCAGTAGTTTTTTAAAATTTATAAGTAATATCTTTTGAACATAATTGTATTTTTGTATTTATATCATTATGTTAAAGTGGTATAAGAACAATAAAGCATTCATTCATTTATTTTTGAGTTATAACTAAGTACTTTTTATCCCACAAAAATGCAGAGCTGGTCAAACAGATCTGCTGAAGTCTATCGTTTAGTGGAAGCAAAAACAAATAGTCAAAAACATAATTTAAACTAAATTCAGCTACAAAATACAATAGGCATTATTAATATACATTTTAAAGTTATCCAAGTCAAAACAATGGGTTTGTGTTCTGAGACTTAACATTAAGTAGCATTGAAACATTTAGAAAATTAAAATCTCTTAACCCAAATATTTCTCCCTTGAAATTTGTATACATAAGCAGATTTATTAACTTTTTAATTTTTATAGTTATTTGAAGGAAAAATATTTTTTGAATTTTATTTTTTTGCAAAAGACTAGCATTACTATTCACTATTAAGTTACTTTTTTTCACTATGACCCAAACAATAGCCCATAAGACTTTCATATTTTTAAGGTCAAAGTTCTATTTTTTTCTTGGGTCTGAGATGAATTGTACCATTTGTAGACTTTTAAAGCAAGAGTTCTTTATGTTATTGTATATATGTAGCCACATCTTTACTAAGTGCCTAAAACAAGCTTAATAACAAATATATCATTTTCAACAGGGTTATGAGTTCATAGCACATGGCCATATAGGATTTATACGATATGTAATCACTATCTTATACCTATAGACAGTAGGTAGCATAGATGTATAAAATTATCTGCTTGTGAACACTACGTTTTATTTTTAACATAACTGTACCAGGTGAAGTAGATACTGGTTTGGATCCAAGTCAAAGCTCTAACTGAGATTTTGTTACTAACTGCTTTCCCCAAAATGTCAGAAATAAGGGTTACAATAAAATTTGAATTCAGTCCCTCTGCCTCCCGATTTTGCACACTTTCGATGGGGCAAGTCTGCCTCCTTTGGTAAACATCTTAGAGTGGCCTTAACTTTTTGGATATAAACTAATGTATATCTTCCCTTCACAAACTTGATAGTTGAGTTAGGCTGGCACTTTTGACAGTTTTAATGTGTTATAATGTTCTGACCTGCCTTCCAGCATTTCATATACTTTCCCTTTTTTAGTCTAAGAATGAAATTGTTATGGACTTGTTAAAATGATGGGAAAACCTATAGGTTTCTCTTAAAGAGCTGTGACCTAGTTTTTACATGTGAAATGTACTGTGAGGGTTTAAGGTTAAGATAAGGGATTTTGCCTTCAATTTGCAAATCTCTTTTAATGAACCTCAGCCCCAAACTTCACTTGGTTGCTCTGCCATATGTATCAGACTTTGAAGGACGATCTTAGTTATCAAAAATTTGGAATTGGAATATACGTTCATAATTTGACCCACTAGAAGCTTGTAATTGGAGAGCCATTAACACAAGTAACTTGGCAACATAATTGCAATTCAGATGCAAACTACAGTGAAATGCACTAATAGAAAGTATTATTCCTCAAAAAGTTGTTTTTAAAGTTACTTTGAATGCTGTTCCAGGGGCTGTTTTCTATAAATGCACTGTCTGACATTAATTTCATAAGAAAAAAATTTAGACTAAATTCTGAAAAACGAATGCTTTTGATCTGTTACTATCTTACATACAAACTTTTATTTAACATATTGGTGCAAAGGAGCAAGTTTGTAATTTTTCAATAAATTCATGCTGCATTTGTTTAAGTAAAACATTTCTAGCTCTATTATTTTACGGAAACAAATTTTATCTTAAAATATTCAGTGTAAAACAATTGCAGTCAATCTGTTCTCAGTCTTGGCGACCCAGAGGGTTTAAGAGAAAACATGGATGGATACACAAGAAAAACTAATGCTGTGATCCTCACCTAGGCACAATAAATCAGCATCTCTGAAGTGGAAATCAGGTAACATTCTTGTTTCGGTGCATTTCTTCCAGACCTGGATTATTTGAGTAAGTGAAAGTTTGTCCATTTTTTCCTGACCTCCAGCTGTGAAAATTTTCAGTGCCTATAGGAAAACATCTGTGCTATACCACATACTTTTATCTTAAAAATATGTTTATTTCTAGTCAAAATAAATTTGCCTTCCAGTCTTTTATATCTTCTATTTACATGGTTTTTTTGTTGTCTATCTTTATGATTTAATTATAAGGCCTTGAGGTGTGATTTCCAACTCAATTGCTTATAGTTTTCATGAATATGCAAATTTCATATTTTTTATTAGTACATATTTGCCATACATAATAATTACATTCATCATGGGGAGCTGGTCTGTGGCAATCGCTTGCTGTAATTCTTTTTATACTGTTCCTCCTCCCATCCCTAACCTCCTTGTTTGTACAAAACATTGAGCAGGCCATTTGCATCTTTTATCTCAATTTAATTTTGAAATTAATTAATTAATAAAATATGAAATATAATGTGGAAAGCTTCATTTTTAAGATATTCATTTAGATTAGAATGTTTCACTTGTATTATCCTCTTTTTGGAACTTGTTGAAGTTTACTTTTGAACAAACCTTTTGATTTCTGTTACTTGTGTGTCCGTATAGAATACAGACAATTTGATACACGTTTACAATGAACCACAAAAAGCAGGGTAATTACCTTTTCTTTTAAACAGCTATCATTACTTGGCAGTAGAATGTTTCAAGCTCCTCTTTCTGGGCTTTTTATTTTATATATATAATAAATTATTATGAACCAGAGTCACCCTAAGATGCTACAGAATCTAGAACTGATTCCTCTTATCTAACTATATATTTGTACCTATTATCCATTCTTTCTCTTTCCTCCTCCATTCTTCTCTACCAATTGTGGTTTCTATTCTACTCTTTTCTTTCCTGATAACAACTTTTTAAGTTTCTAAATATGAATAAAATATGTGATATTAGTCTTATTTCACTGAATGTACTGCAGCTCTACCCATGTTGCCACAAATGACAGGATTATATTTTTTGTGGCTGAATACTATTTCACTATGTATAAATACCACACTGTCTTTATTCTTTCATTCACTTATATGTACTTTAATTAATTCCACATGTTGGCTTATGAACAGTGCTGCACTTGCCATGGGAGTGAAGCTTTTTCTTCTACACACTGATTTGAGTATTTGTAAGTATACACATTTTTTGGTGGTGAATATCTGCCTTTTTATATGAAAAGGCTTGAGTTTTACCTTCTTTATGAAGTTTTTTTCTAATCTAAAACGTGTATCAAATTTTTTCTAATCCTTGACTTTCTTTCCGTTTTAGAATAATGTGCTCCTTCCTGCTCCTAGAATATGTACAAATTAGCCACTTTTTAAATGTTCGTGTGCTTGCTGCCGAAAGGCAGGGAAAAGGCTTATTCCTCTTTGTACAGCAAAAACTTGCAACTTCACTGTCACGAAAAACTGTTCGACTAGTCTGGTGACAGAGTCTGTGGCAAACAATTCAGCTGCATTGCTGATGTCATTCAGTTTTGCTGCATGTATATATAATCTGGTGCTCTAAAAAAAACCAAAAAGAAACAATTGTTAGAAACCTGGTTTGATAAAGGAAACCAACATGTATATGGGATGAATTCTTTTAGACAGTGAGTTCTCTCTTGTATTTTATTTTTACTTTATCTGATATCTTCTAGACACCAAATTAAGGTCTGCATTCTAGTCCTTTTTCTGACTTTTCCTTTCTGTTTCTTTCCACATGATACAGCTTAATGAATTTTCTTTCTATGGCTTTTATTCAGAAACTGCTTATTAACTGTAAATAGTTTATTTTGTTAGTGATTTATTCAGATCAAACTAAAATGCAAGTTTTTGTTTGTTTTTGAGTAGTTCCACCTAAAGGATTGCTATCAATACATGCAATGACTTTAAGTATAATTTTAAAAATCAGTGTAGTTTTTTTGCTACAGATTTTTCCTTCTTTCCTGCTTGTTATGTTCTTCAAAATCACTATGAGGAGGAAATCCTAGAGACAAAACCGAACTGCAAACTGTCTTTCAGCTTCACAGACTCATTTTTTTTTTTACTACATCTTGTGGTGTTATGTAAAATTTCCCCAGCATTTTTCTCAGCAAGATGGCAATTATTAACAATATATTTCTCTAAACTACTGCTGCAAAGCTATTATTCAGACAAGGTTACAACCGAGTTAATTTTGGGAGAGAACCGTTCAAAGGGGCCAAGAGCTGAGGCTTTCGTGAACACTGCTCTCTCTTCTTCCTAATTAGTGTGAAATGGTTCCAAACAGGAGTCAGCCCTGAAGAAGTCTGCGTAGCACAAAGCGCGGCTTGTTAACAGACACAGGAAACAATTTTATTTTGCTGAATAAACAACCGCCTCGGAAAGATTTTCAGAAGAAACACAGTCTGATTTACCACACTCCTTAAATGTTGAATGTTGTTTATGTCTTTTCTGTTAAAATTTAAAAGCCCCATTATTAGATTCAGCATATGTTTCGAATGCTTCCCTGTAACGGTACTGTAAGGCTTTTCCAAGGATGTATTTCCCTTCCTCTTTTTCTTAAACTTATAAATGAATATTTTATCTTTGGTTTTGTATGTTTTTAATGCACAACTGCCATTGTAAATTTCACATTGTACTATTAAATCTTTCTGCTATAAAGTTACAGCTTTGGAATAAAAATGTCTTCATCACCTTTTCTACAAAACTTAGTTCATGTATTACATAGAGTTTTCTTCTAGTACAATTCCTGGTCATGTTCCTGGTAATTCATATGTGCATGTACTAAAAATATGATAAATATAATTTATCACACAAATCCTTACCTAGAATTTTCCCTGGGTTATTCAGAAATAGTATATAAAATTATGCAAAATTTATCTCTTCTTGGGTAAGTAATGACATCCTAAGTTTTGTGTGTGTGCCCTTCCAAGACATCTTCTATGTCTTAATTACACAGAATTGGTGCTCAATCAATGTGCTGTGAACAATATTTTTCATCTCTTGTAAAGTAAAATGAAAAGCTAAATTTCCTTTAAAATATACTTTTCTGAAGTAATGCCTGAAGTCATATAATATCACTATATTACATCTGCTGTCTAGTTATGGAAGTCCATTTCTTATTATAAAATGCAAAGATTTTTTTAACACAAAGATTAGGAAACATATGAGAGGTGACAAAATCATAATCTTGATTACTTTGGCTTGAAACTGTGAATTTAAATTTAGGCAGGAGTCATAAAATTTTATTCTATATGTGTTTTGTTTTTATTTTGAAATCAGTGAAGAAGATTATTTAACTAATGAAATAGTAACGGGGTGAAGAGCAAGGCTGACTGAAATGGTATGGGTGAAAGAAAAAAGTACCCGTGAGAATATTCATTAATATGAACAGATAAAAATTACCACTGCAAAGCCAATGAGCAAGTTTGATACTTGTTATTCTCCTCTGCTTTGTTACATGAGCCTCAATGCTGAAATGTCTATTTTGTATCTTTGTCATCATTATAATGCTGTTTTCCTTCCTGCACAGTCACAAAATATGAAGAGATGCTCTGAGTTAGATAGGAGATACCTAGGTAGCAACGGCTAAGCAATTAGCTGTAGAGTTATTTGAATAAGATACATATATACCCATGTGTGAACAGTGTCACACAAAAATATATCATAATGTGGAATATTGCTTTATATTAATTTCTAGTGATTATTTCCTTTAATAATCTTAATGCATAGATTATCATTCCTATTTTCCCACTGTAAACACCAACTAGAGAAATAAAATCTTGTTTGAAGAGCACAATATCACCAAGAACATGAGTGAGTTTTTCACTGTTCACTTTTTTACAGTGATCTCTCTCAAGAGAATCTCCTCAGTGTCTACAGTGTCTTGATTCTGTGTCCCTAAATTTCCAATGACTTCAACATTCTATCCAGAGATTGATAAAAGAATTTCCTCCTATTAAAATATCACATTAAAGACAGGCAAATCAACCCTTTAAAAGTGAAAAAAAAACCTACATAAAATGTAAATTTTAATGTAAACTAAAATGGCTAAGGAGAAATAGCACATTCTTCCCGGATTTAAAGTGTTCATATATTTGTTTGAGACTACAATCTTCACTAATTGCAGGCAAAGTTCTGCCTTCATCAAAACAGTTGAATTGGATTTGCCATAAGTTCTTTTATATTTTGCATCCAAGAATATATATCCCTTGTGTGTGGTGTGTGTGTGTGTGTGTGTGTGTGTTTTACCAAGGCTGGAAAAGTTTTATCATTTAGTCTTGCCTCTTGAAGATTTTTATTATTGCATGATTACTAAAATCAGTATGTAAGAGAGGAGGGAAACAGAGAAGTTATAGTTTTTATTAAGTGTGCCTTTTCAAAACACCGAAAGTAGAACAAATTAAGGAGTAGAGTTGCAGCTAAACAACTACACATGAGGAAAAAATGCAGTTATTCCTTCTATCTTCTGATTTCATTTTTGAGCATCATTTTAAAGCTTAGTTCTTGACTCTGCATGATTAATGTGAAGATCATCCATGCAGGGTCCACACAGAGAGCCCGGAGTTTTGCATGACAGCAATTTACTAAAGCAGAAATTAGACACGAATATGCTATGATGGGTGATAAACTAGAAAAGTAACAGAGAGAACACGTAACATGTTACTACCTTGGTAGCACCGGGCTACTCTTGAAGCTGACTTTCTAGTAATGTGAAAGCGTTAAGTCATTTAAATTCAACATTAAGAGGGCAATCCCAGGTGAAAGTCAAGCACTACATAGCTTTAACATTGTCACAGTGGAGGGGTCATAGATGAAACAGATACAGTGAGAATTCACCACCTAATGCTCCTCCCTGTACCACAAGATTCCCTTACCTGTAGTTAGCCTAATTAAACCGGATAGGGGACTGTTCTTAATTGGTTCCCTGCTCTATTAAGTAATGCAGATTTTTTTCCTGGTTGTATAAGGTATTTCTCTCTTTGGTCATACTCTGTATACCTGGAGATTATGCATTTCTGCAGTTCCATGCTGTCTTTATTCACTTCCTGTGAACCTAACGAATACATCCATTTGTTATATTTTACATTGTATAATGTCCCATGTTCATATAAATTAGATGATATTTAAACTTGTAAATTCATGTAACTTGCCTGAGTGAAGAACAGTATTTATATTTAATATCCAGATGGTTTTACCGTTAGCTTTTAAAGATGACGAAGTAGCTGATGAAATTTTAATATTTATTAAGTGCCTCCATTGACCTATGCATTTGTGCTTCACCTTTGTTACCCATTTTCTCTGTTGTCCACCTACTCTTTCTGGTGATGGGTAACAGGACTCTAATTTTATCTCTGAGAAACCTGAGACCAGTGTGGTTAGGTAAGTAGTGATTTAAGTTGGCAGGCTAGTAAATCTCCCCAACACCATGTTGTTTAAAATATCTTCCCCACAACAGTCAAACCCAAGATTTATCCTGACTCACATATCAACAATTCACAGAAACAACCATTTCAAATCTCCAGCTTGTCGCATTTTTTTTAAAAAATCATGCATTTTAGCTTTTTTTCTTTCCTTTGGTACTGGAGATTGAACCCAAGGCTTCCCACCGAGTGATGTCCCCAGACTTTCCCGGTTTTTTATTTTGGGAGATCGTGGGGTCCTTCTCCCCAGGCTCCTGAGGAGCTGACCTTGCCGGCATTCACTGACACCTCGGCTTGTACATACATGCTGTGTGATGGACTTTTGCTTTTCTCGTTCGTTAGGAACCGATTTTGTTTTCTTACATGGTGTACTTCTTTGTTTTCCTGTTATGTTTTTGTTCAGTTTTGGTGATGCAATCACTACACTCAGGCTTATAATGAAATAATGATTCCAGCAATGTGATCTTCACTATTTTTGACTTCTGTTTCTTTTTCTTCTCTCTCTCTCTCTCTCTCTCTCTCTTCTCTCCCTTTCGCCTCTCTTTTTTCCTTTCTTCTTCCTTCTTTTCTTCCTTGTAGTAAATTGGCTTTCATCAGAAATGGAACAAGAACTTGCATCTTCTGATTCAGGAGCAAATAATCACCCATAACTATTTTGTTGTTGTATTTTTATTTACTTGTTTTGGTTATTGTAACGTTTTAAATTACCTTTTCCTTATAACACAGGAATTTATGCAGTGCTAACAGTGGATATACACCATAAACTGTGTTTTCATGAAATCTAAATGCTCTCTTTTCTCAGACTTTAAAAAAACTACTGTGTTTTAGTGTCATTGTGTGGCTTGAGGAAATTTTGAACTCTATGTATAACAGTGCTCTAAGTAACATTTACCAACAGTTTCTCTCCCACCTCTGATGATCTGAAGGCTAACTACACTTGTTGCTTACTGGGATCTATGGGTGTTGACATCCAGTATTCTGGAAAGCTGACTATTTATAAAACCTCCCTTTCAGTTTATTGTTTAAGTATAAGAAGCAGCTCACTGAGGCATACTATGGTTTGTTTATTATTGTTTATAGCTTCAAAATAAGATTCCATTAACATAATGTACTCCATTTTCTTTACCAAGTATTCACGTTTAAAGTACAGAGCTCCATTTCCCTAAAAATAGTGACACAATAATTAGAAGTGGGGATAGACATTTCGTCCTAGGAGTTTGACACAACCACAATATTTGCAGTCTAAGTCACTTAATTGCTTGGCACGCTGACTGCCTTCCAGGCTCCTGGCTGTCTCTTTAAGCTCACTCTGGGGCAGCAAGTCTATTTTGGATGTGCGTTTCCACTCCCTCCTCCTCCCCTCAAAAACCTGTTTATCTTAAACATACCATTCTCCCTAAAGAGTTGGATACTAAAACAGAAATACAACCAATTGTTTTGGGTCATTGGCTGGATTATGGTGGGGAAACCACTTCAGTCTCTCCTTGAAGTTAGATTGACAGATAACATTTCACTCTTAGTACTTAAAGAAGAAAATAAGACAAAACTTCCAAATTCAAGTCATGAGCAGATATTAAAAATGCCTGGATCATTTCTAGCAAGATGATGCAAAAAATATTCTAATAAATATTTGAGAAAATATAACCTAACCAGTACCCAAGTACATACTTTATCTGATATTCCATACTGATTTCTTAAAATATTACAAATTTTTGCAGAAAGAAATTGTGATTCTGAATTTAAGTAGTTCTGCAGTTATTACCTTATACTTACATAACATTAATTATTTAAGCACTAACTTTGTAGCTATTATGTGTGAAATAATCTTTTAAAATAATTTAGCCAGAGAGATTTTTATCGTTGTTAAATGAAGCATACATAATCATTACCAATTTGGAACCTTGGTTCCTCTAGAGTTGCCAAATTTTTAGAGAGTTTTGAAATTTTAGTTTGACATTTATTTAATGTTCACAAAAGAGGTGTTCACTTGATCATGTATGTTGTAAAGTATTAATATGAATAAAGTTCGCTAGTTTTCAATAAAATAATTCAAAATAAATAGTTCGCTCAAAAACTAAATAAAACAATTGCTAAATTGCAAATTTGTATCAATCATGTGTTTTGTTTTCAAGATACTGTGTTATCTGCTCACTTTAAGAAACATCACACAATATTATTGCTGTTATCCCGGTAACCTGCTGTGAAGTTCTGTACCAGTTTCACTGCACTGTCTCAATTGGCTTTGTTCTGTCTTGTTCTGTTGTATTTTACTACCTTCAAAATAATAAAAAAAATTTTTAAAAAAGAAAGTTAACACAAAAAGCATGTGCAGATTATAGTACAAAATTTGAAGCAGAAAACACCTAATAGAAAAATCTTGTTTTATAAGGACAATTTCTTTCTGATACTATTCAACCCTACAGTTCAATGACAGTAAAAATTTATAGTAAAGCATAAAGTATAATCATGGATTTAATTAAACATGGTAATAAATCAACCCAAAACCAAAAGTAAAAGAAAAAATAACCCTTAATATTTATAAACAGCCATCTAAATGGTTTATTGCTAATTATTATTTAGTCAGTCTTAAATGACTTGATGTCATATATAAACAAGGGAAAACTTGTTGGTATGATTTTATTTGCTTAATATTTGGTTTTGATCTGGGGAACACTTTCAGACCTCCCAGGAAACTGTTAATTAAAGCTCATTTCCATTGTGCTTAGAGGCAAACATAGAAAGAAAAGGAATGCAACTTGTTAGTAATACAATATTAAAGTGTGGAACGTGACTTTAGAAAAAATAATTGAAGGAACATAAGGAAATTAATATAGTCAGTATTTCTTGACCTTTATTTTTACCCAGAACCTAATTATGCTCTAATGAACCCAGAATTTGATTTTATAGGTTTGTCATTAAGTGGGTATTTTGGGTTGAGATTACACTAGGGTATAAAGGCATACACTGGTTATGCCAAGTTTCTTCTGGTTTGAATAGAAGAAATGTAACTTTCCATGCAGGTACCATGTCGCTGTTACGAGAAAAGATGAGCCGATTGCGTATCGTAGCCTAAACTTACAAGGCAAATGTCATGTGTTGGAGCACAGTGAATATTTACAGTTGCTTAAGCCACAAAGGACTATTGCAAAACATATTAAGGATAATGAAATAAATTAATATTTAACACATTTTGCAAAATAAGCACATATGAAATTGTTCATTTAGAGTAATACATTATAGTAAAGCAAAAATTTAGCATGATATAAAAATTGGCATCTATTCTGAAGGCATTGTTTATTACAGAAACATAGACTAAAAGTCATTTTATGTGTTTAATCTGTAGTGTCCCTTTCACCTTTCTTTCTCTCAAGAGCTTTTTTTACTCCTCCTTCACCTCTGTATTTCTTTAATTTACTATAATGCTGTGTGTGCAATCTTCAAGAAATAGAGCAAGAGGCTGTAACAGGGGAGGAAAGAAATCTAACATCTAAACAGGTGCACATGGAAAATAAATAAAAAAATGAAAAATCAGGCCCCATGGGTGATATAAAAGGAGCATTTGCTGAATAACTAATTTGGTAGCCCTAGTGCCCTATGAATTATTGTTCTGATTTATCCAATTGCAGTGTCTAACAAACTCAAATTGCTTAACACTCTAATTGTTCTGCATGCAACATGGGAAGAGAACAATTTCTAATAGGCCAATAATTAAAGGAAAGAAGTGGTGCTATTTTTCTTTATTTTTGTTAATTTCACTTTGGTTCCTCAATATAATGGAGGAAATACTTAAGCTAACTACTTCTTGAATCATCTTGTATTTTTTTAGTGGTGCCAAATAAGTGTAATGTGACAATTGACTAAAAGTTAACCACTTATTATTTGTTTGATAACAATCAGCATGGTATTGTTCTTTTCATTCATTTATTAAAGATTAGTTGAAGACTATTATCTGTATCCCTATCTACTTGGCATCCCTTTCTAGTTTGATATTTTAATTCTGGCCATTTGAAAAATTTTGCAATACTGCATTCAACATCATTCCACATAATGTGCTTTTATTTCTTCTATATCCTGTGCTAGCCCTTTATTATTCAGTTTCTCAAGCCATGAAGTTTGAATAAAGCAAGTTAGGGACATTCCAATCACTAATATAATTATAACAAATGGAATACTCTTAAAGTTATATGAATATGGCTGACTACTTAATAGATATTATCTGGTGATGCTGTAGGAAAAAAAGTTAAAACTTAAAAATATGTAGGTTTTAGTTTACAGTTACACTCAAGGTTGGTGTAAGTACAATCTGTCTGTTAATTAGTACCCAAACCCCACTAGTTATGTATCATTGTTATCCACACTTCAGAAGCAATGAAATGGGGTTCATAAAAAACAACCTGTGTCCTATTATACCTGTAGAATATGCATACATGTGGAATCATGCTTAAGAGAATGACACACTTACCACGGTGTTATATGGATGGCTGATTTACCATTTTATAGCATAACTATGATACAATTCTACCTCCGTGTTTGTATTGGATTAGTTCTAGGACCCTGGTGAATACCAAATATATAGACTTTCTTGTCCGTTATGCAAAATGGCATGATATTTGCAAATAAGGCAGGCCCACTCTCCATATTTTAAATCATCCTATACTGCTTATAGTACATAATATGGTATAAATGTTACATAATAGTCAGTACATTGTTTCGGGAATATGGTAAAATACAAAGTTTGTGCATGTTCAGTACAGATGCACCCGTCACAGGCCTAAGTGCATTCTGCAATTAGAGTTTTATTGGATTCAAAGATTCTACTCTGCTGATACAGAGGTCTGACCACATAAAATTTACACAAAAGGCTTTTTGTTTACCATTTTCCCCAATACACGATTTCTTCTTTCCCTTAATTTTTAAGAGTAAAATAGTAGAATCAGATAAATTTAAAAACTTTTTCTTTTAAATATAACAGCAGTATTTTCCCATAGATTTTCTAAAATGATAACTTAAAGCACAGCAAAACTCAAGACCAAATAGCTATATATCACATCAAATTTAGGGCATTTATTTATCTATTTAGTTATGTTGACTCTTGCTATTTATTCTTTAGAAATGTTAGCCTCATCTCTCCTCTAAATATTTTTATTTTTGTCTGGTTTATTCACTTTTTCTCTCCATTCATAAGATGTTGTGTAATTAGTAGGCATTATAGTTACACAAATGCCCTAAACACATTTTCTCTTTTTATTCTATTCAGTATTAACTATTGATGTTAATGTATTTAATATAGTTACCATATTAATTATGTTAACTTCCTGTTAATATAGTCAATTGATATTCCATCTTTTTCCAACTTCTTTCTATTAACTCTCCTGATTTCCCTTCAACTCATCATACTCTGAGACAAATTATGACAGCCCACTGAATTTTTATAACTTCTTTGAAACATTGACTTTGAACTCTTTCCAAATCTTTAGAATGCTGAAACTGAAACTCCAATCATCTTTTCCAATCCTTATCTTAGTAATGGGTAGATCATGGACTAGCTAGTCAAGCTAGCAATTGTAAGGCATTCTTATCCTGTCCTCTTCTGATTTGCAACCAGTATCTTTTCAACTGCTGGCATCCTGTCTTCTAAATCCATTCAAATGTATGTGAATATTTGAAATTCTTGAATGACTCACCTTTATCAGAACTTCCAATACAATCTGAGGTTGCTTTTTTCTTGGACAGCTCAGGGTCTTCATCCAAGATTATTTAGATTGTTGGCAAAATTTATGATTTTAGGATAAGGACTCTTTTTTTTCTTGCTAACTGGTCAAAATGATCAAAGTTCCTAGAGGCTATTTTTAAGATTTTATCATATAGCCATCTCCATAGCCATTCAAAACATAGGTGTTGGATTCTTCAAAGGCCAATAAAAGAATCTTTCCTGTTTTAGAATCTCCTCTTCAAGGAAAGATGGAACTTTTCTAAAGAATTCACTTGATCAGCCAGGGCCAAGATAACCTCCCTTTTGTTGATCACAAAATTAGCTGGTTAGGGACCTTGATTGTATCTTCTTCAAGGTCCCTTCACCTTGCCACATAATGTAACCCAATCATGGTAGATCAGAGTCCACCAAGTTCACGAATCTTACCATAATCAAAGGGAAAACAATAAGGACCCTGGCAACTGTGTTAATCACATTTATGTCACTATGACAAAAGACGGGAGATAACTTAAAAAGAGAAAAGATGCATTTTGTCTCACGGTTTCAGACATGTTGTCCAGTTTCTCGGCCCTGTTGCTTTGGACCTGTTTGTACACAGCGTTTTACGGTGGAAGACTGAGGCATGCTCACATCAGGACAGCCAAGAAGCAAACAGGTAAAGGGCCAGGATGCCAATAAATCCTTCCAGGGTCACCCCGCCGCTGCCCAACACCTAGCTTCCTCCACCTGAGCCACAACATCTAAAAGTTCCGCCACCTCAACATGGCACCACAGTTTGTGTGGGGACCAAGCCTTCAATACGTGTGTCTTTTGGGGACAAAAGCAAGCAGCCTCCTGGAATTCTGCTTCTCATGTTACCCAGCAGTAACAGAATAAATTCAGACCCATCTCCATTCTAGTCTTCAAAATACGAGAGATCTCAATATAACTTGGACCATTTTCTTCTCTAAATCAAATTGTTTCTGCTTTTCATTACTATTTATATGAAGATGTATAAATATATTTGTACAGCAGATACAGTAACTATTGTGGTCTGGCCTCAGCTATCCTGTCTTCAGACTTTCTACCAGAGTCTTTACTCTATATTTCTGTGGTTCATTTTATTCATTACGCTTCTTCTTGCTTCAGGGACTGATTATATGCTGACTTCTTTTCCTAAATTCTTCCCCTCTCTTTTAATCTAGCCATTTTAACTGATTTTCCAGCTCTTAGATGAAGTATCACTTGTATAGACTAACTCTCCCTTTTATGAACATTCTTTGCTTATATAATTATTTCATAGCACTTTCAAAGCTGAAATTTCTTTTTGTTGTGAAATAAATATTTCTGTCTCTCTTACTAAGCCGCTTAGGGAGAGACCAATTTGAGTTTTACACTCTTTTGTATCTGCAGTGCTAGGCGCAGTAGCTAGCATAAACTCTATGAACATATGTTGTCTGACTAAAGGCATTCAATTTTCTCGAATGACATTTTTACATTTGGTTTCGAAAAAAAATATATGATCTTCTTTCTAAGGCAATTAATTATATTCATGCATGTTTATTCATCATTTGTGATTTTGAACTTACAATTAAAGGTATTTAAACTTTAATATAGCATATAGAAACACATTGTACTTCTAAATACATTGTACTTCTAATACTGTTTGGAAGACAGTATTTGGAAATCACGTATCCATGAAAATAACGGTTCAGATTTTGAACAATGTAGAAAAACTGCTTAATCTTTTACATTCATAAAGAGAATAATCATTTAAACACATAAAATATTTGGTAAGATGCTTTAATAGTATAGATTTAAAAAATTGTATTTTTATATACCAAGAAATATTTGAAAATGACAGTATTAAAGAACTGGAGATATAAAAAAGTAATTGAACACTAATAGCAAAATGAAGGCGCAGAAGCTGAACAGTAGATATTTGTTTTAGCTAAAAAAATTTAAACAGGTTAATTTTATTTTATTCTGATTCACTGTCCTTTAAGGAACTGTACAAATGTTCTTTCAAGTTGAAATGAGAACATCAATTTGAATAAGATAAGGACTACGTATAGGAAAATAATTTCATCCGAATTGAATGCTTACCAAATGGAAATTTTAATTTGTGGAGAAGACTGAATTACCATGTAGGACCGTTTCCTTGGCCTCAGTGTTCTAAGAAGCAAGTTCAAGAGTCATCTTTATACCCTAGAACTTAGAAAAGTATTGCTTTTAATGCTTTCTGCTTTCAAAGCTATAGCGCAGTATGGGAGGGGTAGCAGCCCCCAGGATTACTCAGATCGGCTCCGCTCCTGGACATTTATTTCACTAATTGTAAACAACAAAACAAACAACAACAACAAACAAAAATAAACCATAACAAAAATTATACTCATAGACATGCAAAATGATACAATTATTTCTTGGGCAATAAAAAAATATTTCTGGAATTATATGAGAATTATCTCACAAACAGAGTTATTTTTAAGATACATTACACTCAAATTTGGAAACATCCTCTTGATGAATTAATTGACATAATCATTCAAAAATGTTTATCATTGCTGGTCTTACTAATATAATATCCACATTGTATATTTGCTGAACTGCTTCAACTTTATTTTATTGCAATTTGCATGCTCCGTCTTCTGTCCTTTTACATTTAACCTACCTAAGATAGATTTATTATGAACCATACACAGGAGGTGTTTGCTATTTTGTCACACTTACCATACTTTCCTTTTTAATAGGGACATTCAGACCATGTATATTTAAGGCCATTATTGATATTTTTGGATTTAAAAATACAATCTTTCCAGGTGTTTGCTACTCATTGCATCTTTCTTATCTTCTTCTTTTAGGTCACATTAAATTATTTCTTTTATCTTCACAATCAGCTTATTACATCTTTTTAATATGCAGTGATTGCTCACACATTTACAATCTATAACTTTAACATATTGAAACCAATCTTCACATTTAGTTTAAAAATATTAGAACAATTATACTTTAATTTCTTCCTTGCTATCTTTTAGTATTGTCACAGATTTTATTCCTACATGTTATAGGGCAAATAACTTATTTCTATTTTGCTGTTTTTTGAGCTAATAAGTTTTATAGAAATTGACAGTTATACTTGTTCTTATTTTGCAAATGAAGTCTTCCTTTGTTATGCAGAAAATAATGTTCTGCTTTCTTATTGCTAGCGCAGGCAGAACTTTCTCTGATATTTCTTGGGATACAGATCTGCCATTATCGAATTTTCTCAACTTTGTTTGGCCTATAGAAGTCTGTATAGCAACATTATTTTATTTTTACACAAAAAAGAGAGGTTGAATAGCAAAACAGTTCTAGGGATGGCTAAACCATTGTTTTTACATTATTAATATCTGTTTTTGTTCTACATTTATGCTCTGCTACCTTAGAAGTATTTGTTCTTATTCCCTTGTAGTCATGATATGATGGTGTCAGCACAAAGATTCTCATACTTACTTATTTTAATGCCTGAAAAGAGAATATCTCTGTTCTTTTTAAATGGCCCAATAACTTGAAATATATTCTAAATCTTGTTTTGAGTTCAAGTAAGGAGATTTTTCTTGTATTTTCTGTTGTACAGAAGACCAGATCCTTCTAAAATATTAGGTGATACCCTCAAAATTACAGGAATTGCTTGTTGAGTAGACAATCAATAGAATGTACCTAGATCTGCCCTAGAACAGTTATTGCTTCCCTGTGTCACCTTCCACAGCCTTCCCACCTTTATTCTTCCAGCCAAAATGAACTTATTCTTTTATTTGTTTGAAATTCGTTTTTTTGTGTTTTCTCATTATTTTCATCTTATTATTGGGGAGAAATGGAACAAAGCATCAGTGTATTGATGGATACATTAAAATGTGATTTTTAGAACTGTAAAATGTATCGATGTCCCATGACCCATACTCTAATCCATATTTTTAAAATATTTTTGTAAAATCAAAGCCGTTTGAGTTTTGTAGATGCCTAATTCACATGAAACTTACAGCTTTAACTTCTTGAAGAATATGTAAAATTTGCTGCATTAATTACATATATTTAATCCATTATTTCACAATCTGTAAAACTCTCATAATAATTATTGTAACTTTTAGCTGTATATTTATGATTGAAACTACTCAACAAAGCAAGTGTGGCTAAAATACAGCCATAGATCATTTATAAATAAATGGGCAGGGCTGAGTTCCAAAAGACTTCATTGACTTATGCTGAGGACAGTAGTTGGCCCACCCTGATCTTGGTCATCAGATTGGATAGATGATCTTGCCCAATTCATCTTAAAACTATATTGCAAGAGCCAAGGTACAGAAATTCTCTCAGATTAATGCTCTGTTATGATTTGTGCTTAAATGTCCCCTCAAAGCCTCATGTGGTCATGGTAGGAGGGAGGCACGCCTCATACAGGGGGCTGAGTCTAACATTGCGATTAGTTTATTTTCTAGAGCTGGGGTCGGTTGTGTGAGTGCTGTACCCACCCAAGGGCAGGCAGCTGGCATACAATACAAGGGAGGGAAGGAGGCCTGCTTTTGCCTTTTTCCCTTTGGCTGTAGTTGCTTGCTGCTACCATGAATGGTTCTCCTTAGCTACACCGCTCTGCCTTGGTGCCAGCTAAGTATGGACTGAAACCTCCATAAACTTTGAGCTAAGTAAACCTTTCCTTCCTTCAGATAGGGTGGCAGATATTTTGCCCAGCAATGAGGGAAAAATAACCAAGACATGCTCTTAATTTGAGTTTCATGTAATGTAGATAATTTTCAGTGGATCTCTGAATTCTAAAGATTATATATAAAGTGTCTTGAGTAAGTATTTTGGGAAAAGGATATATAATTAAAATCAGATTCTCAAAGAAGTTAATAACCTGTGTCTAATTCTTTATTTCACAGGAAAGTGTGTGAATTTCTGCCTTGGGTCAATATGAGAATGCCAATAATTTAGGCTTAACATGTTGCAATAGTTGTCAGGAATAATTAGCAAAAACAGAAAAGTGTAATAAAAGTAGACAAAAAATAAAAAGATAACAAAAGCTATATTCAGATAAACATAAGCAGTAAATTACATCTTCAAATAAAATTCTGTGCTGCTGTGAACTGCTTTTGATTATTATACCTACCTAAAAGGAATAAAGCATATAGGTTCATTCAACAATAAATATTTATTAAGAGCTGGTTATAAACCAGGACCCATTCTGTGCAAGAATTAGGAAAAAGTTACACAGAGGCTCAAAGACAGAAGCTGCAGAACAAACATGTTTCTGATAACCAGTTAAATTCATAACTCTCTTTCGTTACATTCTTATATGTTTATATAGCTCATAATTTAGACAAATATATCAGAAATTTGATAAAGGCTCTGTACTGTTTCAGCCTTAAGAGATATAGTAATACTACAGTAAATCCTATCTGGTGATTGGTACTTTAATAAAAAAAACTGAATTAGCTTTGTGTGATATAGTGTTATTGATTTTTTAATCAACTTCAATGTCAATATGTAAAGAAAATAAAATCACCCTATTCCCAATAAACTTCTCAGTCTGTGACAATGACAATGAGTCAGTGACAATGAATCAACAACATGTTGTAGGACTTTCACTGATGACTTGTTATAAAATAAATGTGATTTTTCTGCCCTTTATCTTTAATTTTCCATTGCCTTCTTAGAGAAATAAAAACATTATGTAAATTTTTAAGAAATGTATCTTTTACAATTTGTATTTTTTTGTTTGTTAAAATCTAGCCTAAAGTCCCAGTCTAGACTTACAATGTTTGGAGATTTTACCTTCACTCATGAAGGTAAAACAGATGGCACTATATATGACAAAATATTCCTTTAGATTTGGGATAATTCAAATGGTTGTGTATCTGTAAGTGCAAAAGCTACATAAACATTATACGCACAAACTACTAAAAATCAATGTGTATAGTGAGGGCTACATCAAGTCAAATAACCAAACATGCTTAATCATAGTGTGATCAAAGTATCATGAAAATGTAGAATGACTAAAAACCATGAAATATGTGCAATGTATTCAACCATAGCGTGTGTAGCAGAAGTGCTGTATTTTCTTTTAAGATAACTTTATTTCCACGTGTGGATGAAGAAATATTGGACACATACACACCCCAATAGGATTTAATCTGACCTAAAAACCTCTAGGAAGAACAATAGCAAACAAAAGTTTTGGCACAATTGTGGTTTTAGGAGGATAGAGGGGAGAAGAAACACCTCAGTCAAATATATTTGCTGTATAAGAATACATACTCTCCCAGTGACTGGAAGGAAAGTTTTAATTCCCACCACATAACGGTTCATTTGCCTCGAGTGTTTCAGAATGGTTCAATAATCACTAGCCATGTGTATAGTTTGTTGAATTATTTAGGCTTATTTCCAGGGGGAAAAAAAGACTGGGAGGAAGGCAACTGATTCAATGCAAATGAAAAGCTTTCGAAGCTCCCTATGGTGAAGATGTGATTACAGTCAGACAGTTAATAACCTAGACTTAGAAGAATCTGAAGGTTTTAACTGTCTGGCCAGTCAGTAAATGAGGTTTTTCCACACTATCGACCAACTGCCACGCGTTGTAATGGTTTCAGATCTGTTCGGAGTTGGAGTGGACCCACAAATGAAGCAAGAACACCACCCCCTGTACTTCTGATGATTAAGAAAAGTAGTTTGTAAACCTCAACTGTTTCCCTTTGGATTTGGACCTGAGTCTTTAACACACCCAGTGTAGAGAGCCAGGCAGAGTGAGTTCTACTCCCTGAGAGGCAGGCGGCAGAACTCCAGTTGCTGATTTTTTGAACTATCAATGTTCTGGGGTGGGATCTGTCCTCTGAAACTGACCATGACCTCTTTCCTCATGTACATTTAGTATACGTGGTATAAATAGCAGAATCTGCGTCTGTGGCTACAGGAATTTCAGTTCAGGATTGCTTTTTCCAGTAGTAGACGAAATTGACACAGGAATTTGGAGACCTAAGGATTTAATAGGAATTAAAATACTTACTTAACATGAATTTGATGTCTTCAAAAATATAACTATCTTCCTAAAAGTGTTTATTTGATATGTGTAGGGCACCAAATTCTTGCCTACACATGTCTTCGGAGAAATGATACAAGGATACTTAAGATTTCCATGAAGTTGTTTTGGTAATTAAATTAGTGCTATGTTTGACTCGAGAAAACTGCACATCGTTTCAGGTAGTAGGGGAGAAGTCTGAACTTCTTTTGAAAACTTGAAAATAATATATTGACAGCATTTCCTGACAAGCAAAAATGACTATAGAAATAAGTTATGAGCTCTGTGGATAAAATTTTCTCCTTGGGCTCGAAAAAATTACTTTCTACTGTCTCAAAATTTTATTTATTTGTGATTTTTCTGTTGGTTAGGAGGATGAGAGACTAATATTTTTAAATATTTTGCCTAATAAGAAGGTTGATGCCTTGCTGTAATAATTTCTTTTGAATTTTTGTACTTGTAAAAACTACTCAGGGTTCTGCCCTCAAATTTGATAGCAGCCAGTTGTAATGCAATTATGGTAAACTTATTTTGGGTGTGGATATGTGCATTGTGCTTTATAAAGTTAGGGGAAAAGGAAACACAGTGTTTTGGATCATCTGAGAGAAATTTTATACATCCAGGACTAAGCAGTGAAATTTCTTTTGGATCAGCAAAAATTACAATTGATATTATACCTTTATATTCATCTCACTAAAATTTCATTTTCACTTCTTATTTAAACAAGCAAAACAAATCTTGGAAGATGATCAGTTGTGTAACAAATCTTTAAAGATTTTTAACTCCTGATCTCCATCCAGATTAATTAATATGAACTATCTCTCTGGGGGAAAAAATCTACCTCATCAAAATGTTCGGTTATAGCTCAATCATTGATGGGAGTTTACACCTTAAGTGTAGTCAGCAAGTCTTGCTGTGTGCTGCACATGAAATCCTCCAAATTCTTTATTACCAGTAAAGGTATTTTCATCAAATGAGATACTCAAGGTTATTCTTTTCTTTCCTACTTTGCTTTCTTTCCCTCTTTAAAGTCGTGTAAAAACAGAAAAAGAAGGACTGATATGTTATCATCAAAAAGTTTATGAATTGTAATTTACTTTACACTAAAAATATGAGAATTAATTTTTTAAATTTTCTTTGAAAAACCAAATGAAAAAGAACACTGTGCATTGAATTAATTTATACATAGTACCACAGCTATAACAATGATGACAATCTATTTTATTGTATAGCACAGCTGAAAATACAGCTTTACTTTGATAATATTGGATGAATTTAACTCTCATTTTACAATTTGGTTTAAAATCATCAAATTTTATATCAGTAGTCAAACTGTTTAATTGGCATGAGAGCTCAAATTATTCAATTTGGCATAGCTAGGATTTCATTTTGGAAACTGTCACATAAATAGCTTTTTCTTCTCCAAGATTACTGATATTTGATTTATATCTACACAAGTAAATTAAATAACTGGATCATTCATAAAATTATACATTTTTACCCTGCTAAAGAGTAGTAAAATATTCCAAATCAAGCAGGCAGTAGCATTCACACTCACACTTGAAAATAAGCACTTCCTCTACACAAATTAAAGGTTTACAGTGATGAGAGAGCCACTGAATAAAAACATATTTGTCTACATGACAGAAAGAATCAATAGAATATTTATTAAAGGTGAAGAGTTTAGGTTTGGAAAAGCCTTGAATTAAAACTCCTTATGTAAGCTTATATTGTTGTCATTTGTGGAGTATTGTATTTTATTCATATGTAAACAGATTAGAAATGTGGTTATTTCTCAGTAAAAAAAGGTACAGTATTAAAAATTCAGACAGTATAGCATCATCATATTAATCACTTTGTAATATTACTCAAAAAGGCAAACTGGCTACTTTTTAAAAGCAAACACAATTTTGAAGATTTTACCAGGTTGTATACAGATATATCAAAATGAAAAAAGCATGTTAAAAATAATACTATGTAAGAATGATCAATCTAAACAGAGTCTACAAGGTACAGAATATATTTTTCTTTATAGGAGGTTTTGGCATGAACATCTTATGATTTTCCAAAGTTAATATGCATTATCATGTGAGAAATTAGGTGAAGAATTTTTACAAGTAATACAAGTGTTACTATTTAAATGAAAAAGATACTGTAGATATTTTGGCAAAAATGGATAAGGCACAAACAAGTAGTAACACAGATATAAAAATGGCAACTAGAAGTCAGTTTACTAGCATAATTTTTGCAAAGTATATGTTAAAAGGAATAAAATCATATCTCACTGTTATGTATTTAGCTTTTATATAGATACACAGGTGTACTTAAATTGCACTGTATCTTTTCAATTACCAGAATCTTTTAATTCTATATGAATACATTAATTCCAAACGTTGTATGGTCATTTGTTTGCCTCTATTATTTTCCCAACCAAAGAAATAGATGTAAAAATACTTTTTGCTTGCAAAATATACTTTAATTTGAACGTAATTTGTCTTGTTATTTTCTCTTAGACCTTAAAGTTGCAGTTCTTCATAGGACAAGAAATCTCGCCTAAAAGGTAGATATGGAGAAATATTACTTTCAGCACACTCAGAAATTGCATGTGATTAAAAAACAAAACAAGAAATATAATCACCTAGTTCACCCTCATATTGGTCTAAAAATTAAAGTGAAGAGAGGAGAATACAGGATTGTAGTTGATTCTTATATATGAAAGATCAACATGCAGAAAAATCAAAATTGTGCCCACTAAATCCCAGTCCAGTAAATAAGCCTGGGTAACTACTGCACGTTTTGTTTTGTTTTGAACATGATGAAAATGTCTCGCTCATACATTTGAGGAAACAAAGCGTTGCAGATGCATGCACGCTTTGAGTATTAAAATGGATCATTTGCTTTCGTCGTTTGGGAAATTTCCTATCAGTAACAGGTGTGGCTTAACCACATCCCATTAAAAGACATGAAGGTTCATTAATAAAGAAAGGAAAAATCTAGAACTGTAAATCAACGGGGACTCCCAGGGAGCTATGTATTAGGCAGTAATTAAATAATAGTTCGTGTTGCTTTCTTTCACTGGGAATTACATCCTTTTCACCCCTTCTCTGCTGAAGCAGAGACATCCATTACGATGAGTAGCTACAACACTTGTCAGATGCAATCATGGCCAAAGAGCTGAAGGCCAGCTGAAGTGTACTCTCTTAACGCAGGGCTGCTTCTCCCCCCCAAGCCCACTGTCCTTTCACGTGCATGCAACAGTCAGAAAGGATCACATCACCTAATGAAGAAAAACAGAAGCATATGGTAGGAAGGGGCCTCAGCAGGAGATGGCTGAAATGCCAAGGGTTGCACATAAACAAAATATATGCAAAAATGTGTATTCACAGAACCTGTCAGCTACGGCTTCGGGAAATAATAAGCCTGCAAAGGAAGACAGAGCTATACAGTGACCACAGTTACCCAGGAGTCTGTATTTTTACCTTAATTTTTTATTACTCTGTAAAGTGCTGTACCAGAGCAGGCTGGTCCCAGGTAGTTAATTATGCATAAGCAGTGGCAAAGTTGGATTTTGCTGTATAATATTGAACCACGTAGTTACCCAGTATATTTGACTGCAGACTTCCACACGACGGCTGGCTGGCAAACTGTGAGCGGCGTGGTGGCTGCCTTCCTCTTCTAAGGAAGGGTGCTAAGCAATGGTGACCGTTGAACGAAGTTTGTGAATTCACCCTTTGTAACTCTAACGTAAGGGCTCGTCTCTCTAGAGGTGTATTAATTGATATTTCAAACGTGCATTGGGTATATTCAGCCTAATTGTTTCTTTTAATTTGCTTCCGTACAAAGTTAACGGTCTTCATCAAAATCCTTGCTTCCCGGAATGGCTCGGATCACGCGAGCGAGGCTGTCCTCCTGCACCGCATGTTTGTATTTGGACGGTGCAAATGCACGTTATCCTGCCTTTTGGGCTTGTAAACGCTAATGTCAGGACGACGCGAGCGTTACCACTTGGCACCATCAGGCGGACTGCAGACTCCAACACTGCAAGCCCTCTTGCCGCGAACTTTTAATGATTCGGTAATGGTATGGTTAGAATACTGGATTTGTAAAGACAGAACTCTAAGATAGAATCCTATGTGGTTTTGAAAATTTGAGTACAAGCATTTTACATTCTGATTACTGCAGATCAAAGAGCTCGTGTTCTAAAAAGCAAAAGTAACATTGGGGTCTTATGTGGCCAGCTACAATTATAGAAAAATATGTTTTCTCCAACTTGAATAAACATATTTTCATTCGAGTGTTTGGTTCAAATTGCATAAATAAAACATTTTTTTCTGTTTAAGCTTTTTATATTATGTATGAAAAATACTCCTAGCATTATATTTAAAATGATTTTTTCTCACTTTTAACAATTTACTTTTTTTTAAACAATTTATACTGAATGATACCATAGTGACCCAAGAATATATTTATTTATTTTGAGGAGCGTGTGAAGATAGACAGTACATATTCAATTCTTAAGAATATTTCAAAGAGACTTGGAACAATGTGACTCAAATTTTACCTTCTGCCTAAAACTTGGCATGCAATTGTTTAGTGGCAAAAATTTGGTGCAGTAAAATTTGGCTTCCCTGGGCTCCAGCTTTACTGATCTGTTTGCTTTACTGTGTGAATACCAAAGGGGGGAAGAAAAAAAAGGAACGCTCTGTGGGCAATTTCTTGCCTTTCAAAGTGACAGGAGACACTTTGCAAACCACTGACCTAACTGGAGTATCAGGGCTGTGTGCATTAGCTTGGCTTCCTAACAGTCGGTCTCTCTCCTGACAGCACGTGTGGATACATTATCTTCTGATATCATTAAAAAATATTGTTCCTCTCTTTCCTTCTTGCCATTTCATTCTAAAACTTTCAATATCAGCTGAAACTGGAGAAAGCAGAAAACAGAAAACCAGCAATTTCCATTCTAATCAAACTAATATTAAAACAGCACTGACTGCATCAAAATGACCCCTGAACGTCCCTAAGGTGCTATTTGCTAGAGTCTGTTGAGGGACAACTGGGCGAACCCCAGCTTTAACTCCCGGGGAATCCAGGCCTCAGCGTGCACGCCTTCCTCTGTGGACAGAGAGGTGGGGGGGAGTGGATTGAGACATTTCTCAGAACTAGTTTTTCCTTTGGCTGTGATTCTTAAGGTGGATCTGAGACTGGCTGCCTGGCCGAGGATCGTCCCAAATGTCCTTTTAGCTACTTCATTACAGGGAATGGGAAAGTCGGGGAGAGCGACTTCAGGCAAAATGTTGACTCCTGCGCTGCGCCTTTGATTCCAGGGCAGAGGTGTTGGCAGCATTCTGTTCCGCCCTGGATTCATCTCTTAGTGCTTGGTGCCTTAGCAAAACCTTGGCCCTGAAGTGCTTCTTCTTCTTCTTCTTCTTTTATTTTCCCCATTCCCTGAAGTACAGCTTTGCAGATACTTTGGCAATTTGGTTTCAAGATGTGGAGTAAGGAGGCTTTGGTGGGTAATGCCAGCAGAAAAATGTGTGCTATACAATTACTAGAATAATTCCAAAAGTTAAAACACACACACACAAATTTGCCTGAACACTGTAGCCATTATCTGGTTTGAAAAGAGCTTCCTGGGCAAATATTGTGCTGAAAGGAATACATATTTCTGAATGGTCTTTCAAATGTTTTAAATATTTGCTTAAGTTTTGCTCTTACCCTTCAAAAAACCCTCTAATACTAACATAAAGTGGACATCTGACAGTATCTTAGCAATCTAACATAAGCAAGTGAGACTATTGTTACTTACCATGTTCAAAAATATGTTTCTTAAAACTTATTTATGGTTTGCTATGACATGAAGCATTTAAAAATCATTGTGCATGAGCATGGACAATTTGCAACATGTAATTTGTAATTTGCTAAATGAAATATTTGAAGCAGCTGACAAATCTTCTATAAAGAAAAATGTATGTAGCACTGAGGATTTGAAATTAAAAATAATTAAATGCTATTCCCAAAACATACAAATTTCTTTTATAATTGAAAAAATTGGGGAATATATATTGGTATTACAAAATATTTTAAAATTTAAATATATTAACAACAAAAGAAATGCTTTTTAAGAAATTAATTATTGGGATATAGACATAATTTTAGCTTCATCTAGAGTATTGTGAATGCAAATTAAACCCATCTTCTTTGATACAGTATCAAGATTGCATGATATCTCCTAGAATTTAAAAATACTGAATATTACAATATTTTACCTGAGCTCATGAAAATGAAATGGCCACTAATATCCTACTGGAGAAAAGTGGCAGAATACAGTTGAACACATCCACAAATAAAATTGAACACAAATTCCACAACATTCAGGACTTTAGCTATTGGCCAAGAAATGTCTCATATTCTACTCTGGGCAGAAAACCTTTCTCTTAAAATTATATTCTACCAAAGGCAACTCTTGGTGTGGTGTTCAGGGGCAGACATGGGCTTACGGTATAAAACCACAGATTGAATCTGTAAATATGAACCTCGTTCAAATGGAACAAACGTACATCTTGGAATATTTTACTTTTTCTTTGCCTTGCTTTTATTTTCAGTTACACATGAAGTGGAGGGGGAAGCCAAGCACTTGTAAGTGGAAAATAAAAGGCAGTACATTTGAAGAAGTTCAGAAAAACTGAATAAATTAAAGATTACAGATGATGCTTGTCACTACTAGATTGTTTAAACACCTCAGATACTATTGATTTGACTTGGGGAATGTTTAGAACTTTCTCTGAATGATTTTCAGATAGGATCAAAAAGCTACTGAAAGCTCCCTTGTGCTGTGATTAGTTCCTTTAACATCCCAAGATATTGGCCACTCTTGGTGTTATATATCCTGCTTTACTAACAGCAGTGTGTCCTGCTGCTGCATAATGAGTTATTTGTTTTATTGTTGAAAGTTTGAGTAAAGGCTTTAATGTGAAAATATGAAAATTTAAATGCAGTTGAACCTGTGGATCAGATCCCAGGAAGCAAAAGGAATACACACAGTTGACATATATCACTTAAGAAAATGTTTGAGTACAGAAACATAATAAAAAAATTACATTGGACTGGTAGAGTTATTCAATATATTTTTATGGTGTTGTCAAAGCTGGCTGTATTAAATGTGTCCAAGTAAAAAAGACATAAAGACCATGTGATACTAGGAGCGATAGTAAACATGATAGTTTACTTTGAATTTTAGCAGTAGTATTAAAACATCAAGGCTCTCTATTTTTAAACTTAAGAGTTTCAGCAGCAGCACATTTGTAAGGTATACCTATTTGTTTCTAACCTATGCCATTTGCATTCTCTAATAGCACGTATTATCTGACTAATTGACAGATATTTCAATTAGAAGAGTCTCAGATAAATATCGCTGGGATAGAGTTGCTGCCAGCATTGCTAGCTTGGCATTGCTTTTCTGTGGGCTTAGCACACTGCTTTCAAAACAAAATCGCCTTCATCATCGATAATGAAAGGAAGAATAAACAGACCCAGTACAATTAATTTCCTATATGGGTTGCTTCACGGCCCCTACACTTTTCCTTTCACAGGTAAACGGCTGCAGAGAGAAGACTGGTGATAGATTTTACATCCAGCCCACGAGCATTTTGACTGATTCCATTGAGCAGGCTCAGGTCAGCTAAGTCCTTCCCTTCAAAGCATTATGGGTGTCTCCTAGCATCATTGCAAGCTCGTCCTGGCAGTAAGCCAGGCTTCAAAAGCCTTTCACTACAGTCACTGACTCACTAATGGGCAAATGCAGGCTTTCTGATTTCCTTTCGTTTCATGTGTTCATTTGACATAAATTTAATTAAACCAAATCTGGTGTTAAAGCAAGATGAGATAAAAGTGATATGTTTCAAATTAAAGAACTGTGAAAGATACAGGAAATAGAACGATGCTTTTTTTAAAAGAAAATCTGTTTCTGTAAAATATTGTCAATTTTCATGAGCTCACTACTTAAAGTTGGCCAAAAAAAAAAAAAGACATCGGTATGCATTATTAAGAATAATGTGTATCCGGGGTTACGTGAAGGTCTTGGCCTGCTATTCTCTGTAGTGGATCCTTTCATAGAATCCTGATTCTTTTCTTTCATTTGCACACTTCAGGTAGTCATCTCTTCACAGGACAGCAGCCAAGCCTGCCCTTGTGCTGGCTCCATAGCTATAGTTGCTGGAATCTCAAAAGCATACAACAGCAGAAACATGAAAAGATCATACATTAAATATAAAAAACCTCGTTTTTCAAAGGTCTCTTGGTTTTTACTTAAGGCTAAAGAGGAGATTATGAAAGTAGAAAGATCATGTAGCTTTAAAAGCTCCATTTAATTGCTTTCAATGTTGCTTTAGGAAACATCCAAGTTTCTCTTTCTTTTAAAAATCTCTTTATCTGGCCTTTAAAAGAAGTCTTAGACAATACTAGAAGAACTAAAAGCAGTGTTGCAGTTTGCTCCGGTGTTCCTCGTTTCTGCTGCGCAATGCTAGTACCCCCAGCAGCCATGCTGAACCCTGGATGCCAACTGATTCCTCTGAGCAAATGCGTACCAGCTAGCAACTGATTGCACCTGTGCCGTAGATAAGACTGTCAAACCGGAAGAACAGAGCTGGCGACTGGACGGCTGGAGGCGGGTTTCTCTAGAACACAAAGCAGTGTGTGGCACGAGGGTTCTCTGTCTCTCTTTGCATCCTAACTTTTGATACCCAACTTCTTTCAGTGCAAACTGAGCTCATGTGTCTCCTCTTTACTCCTGTGTCTTGTTTAGCTTTGGTCAAATCCACTATGGTTAGGTTATGTGTTTAGAATCGTCAAATCCTTCCACAACCTCTTTTATTTAAGAGGTTAAAAGTTCAGGACCGAGATTAAGTGACTTGAGTAGGGTCACACAGCCTGATGTTAACACTATGAAGACAAATTTCACACCTTTTCACCTTCCAACAAATCATGTTGGGTGCTTCAGTGCAGCACAAATTTAACTTTTTACAACCTACTCTTTCGTGTATTTCAAGGTGTCTGTCATGTCTCTGACCCACTCAGACGTAATATTCCTAACTGTATTAATAAAGTTAAATCTGCATAGACATCTCAAGAGCTTCACCTTCAGTTCTTCCTTTAGTAATTACCTGTTAATTGTTTGTCCTTTGGATTTGGGAATTGCTAATGAGATCACTTTCAGACAATGACTGATACAGCAAATACGCTACACATGAAAGCATTTCAATTCGTTAATAAAATCCCAGGTCAAGCTAATATTTCCCCAGCCTCTGAGGAGTGGAGAGGGACCCTCAGTATGATGGACATTTGTTGGTTTCATATGAAATTTCATTTCAAATTGTACTTCGAAGACTATTCCCTTTCTAAATGAAAAAAGTTTCTCCCTCAGACATAAACTCTTAAAAATACTCTTGATTCTTTCAGGCAGATCCTAAATTTGTTTAGAAAGTCTTTCTCTTTTCTTTTTCTTCCTTCTCTCTCTCTTCCTTTCTTTCTCCATTTCTGTCTCTCTCTCTCTCTCTCTCTCTCTCTCTCTCTCTCTCTCTCATACACATTCCATGTTCCTATCCTAGATTCAAGTGTTAACAAACATTGTCTTAAAATGATTAGAGACTTTTGGAATCCACATTGATAGCCTGTGTTAATACTGTGTTTTCACTGTTCATTTGTCAGCATTTGATCTATATCCTGTTATTCAACACATGGTCATGAAAAGAGTGTTCTGTCAGTGACTGCCTATGTATGATAAGCCAGCAAATGATCCCCGGAACACTTAGTAATCATTCTACAAAACAGAGATGCCAGACATTTTCATGGCATATTCCAATTTCCATAATTTTATAATATTAAACTTGATACATTAACGTTTTTGTTAATTCTAAATTCTAGAATTTCTTATGTATTTCATTTTAGTAAAAGCTGAATTGCATATGTCAGACCATAGAGGTGGAGAAGATCTAGAAAATACTAGATAATCTAACCAAGTTCAATGATTAAGTTGATTGATCATGATGTAAATTATATTATTTATAATCTTACCACTCTCAGCATCTGATAAAGACTTTAAAAAGCATAAATACATGTAAAATCACTTGGTATTTAATATAATTTGCATAAAGTACAATTTTTTATGATAATATGACAATACAATCATTTTCAAAAATTTCTGGCTTGGCTTGTTGCAAATCTGTATAACAATATGGGTTTGCAAAACAAAAGATTTAAAAATATACACCATATAATATTTTTATATACCTAAAATTATGTTTCTACTTCCAAAATTTTATACAACATAGTAACTTGAATTTTTCTTTAAATATTTAAAAGACACTTTAACCTTCAAACTTTTTACATTTATTAATAACCATTAAAACATCAGATGCACTTAGTCTAACATTTAGAAAGTCAGATAAAATGAAGCTTCATATGGATAATAAATCTATCTATTTATAGATATATAGATATGTCCTTATCCAGGATAGAACCTGTGTAAAATAGAATTAAATCCTGAGCAAAAGGAAATTCTGAGTTGGTCTCTGGGAAGCATTTTCTCATGATTAACAATAGTAATAAAAGATTTCTGACAAACAAAATGTCAAGCATTTCTTTGGGAAGGTATGAAAAACTATTACTTCTTAACGATGGTAAGAAGCAAATGACATAAAAACTGGCATGTGAAAAAATTACAGTTCAAGAAAAGCAAATAAGAATTTCAAAAGTAATATTTAGAAATCAGATTTTTAAAAATTCCTTCTGATATTTAACCCTTTTACACAGTTTTAAATATCTCCAGTAATCAGCATTTAGTTTAGTGTCTTAGCAACCATTATTAGGAAGCCAGTTCTTGAAAATGACCTAGTACAGGCTAATTCTTCATAGAATGTGTTCCTCTGTTGTCAAGAATTTAGATAGCATCTAAGGCTTCATAGCTGGCATCGTAAATTTCTTTTGAGTGAGATTATGGTGGAAAGCATCCACTACTACCTGTGAACACAATGAATATTTCTTAGGGTAGTCAGTATTAATAGATGTGTATGAATGATACCCTACCCTTGTATCTTACTTGACCTCACATTACGTAAATTCAGACTTTCACATGGAATTTTGTCTAGGTTAGATGGCATAAAATCTTTTCCCTCCTTAGTCCTTCAACATTCCTCTCCCTCTCCTCCTTGCTTTTTTTTAAAATTTGTTTATTCATTCATTTAGTCATATTAAATTTATTTTTACTGGTATATAAAAACAAAAATTGTACATACTAATAGGATAGCATGCAATGTTCCACTATTTGCATAAAGAAGGCTACAGTAAGAATGAGACAAGTCTATGCCTTCCATATCAGTGACTAAATATAATTGATTGTGTTGACTCTTGCCTTGTAATTGGCAAAGAGATATTAGCAAGGGTTTTCAATCATAAAAGCCATTTTCAGCTTGCTGATATAAGTTGGAGCTTGGGTTGTATAGTTTATGGACCTCTTCTATAGAAATAAAATGTCTTTATAAGTCTCACTCTGTAGAGTCTACTGAAGTGACATTGGTTATTTAAAAAGCTTTCAAGTGATAATAGTTCTTGTAGTAGAATGAAAGTATGAGTAGCTTTTCTCCATAATGTATCACAACTGCAACATTTAAAAATATTAATCAATGATATATTTTATAATTTTAAAAAATTTCTCTGTTGGATTGCACAAAAATCTTAGAATTTGTGAGTACATTTTTGATTGGTGTTCAGTGAGCATTTAGTCTTAACAGAATTTCAAAGCAACAACTGTTTACCAATTAAGTCAAGTTGTTTATAATATATAGACAAGAAAGGGCACTCTAGAGATTAGAACTCTTACTTCATTGACATGTAATGCTAATTTATAAGCACATTTCATATGGATATGCAATGGATAAGTCAAATAACCTTTCAAATTCCTGGAGTTTTAAAATACGCTACTCCTCTTCCAAACACAATTATTTCGAAGACTGAAAACAAATGAATAAAATCATAAGCTAGAGAAAGTCAAGAATCTGGATCTGTACCCCCTTCTGGGGTTTTTTTGTTTGTTTGTTTTCTTTTGGTTGGACAGGTGACCAATAACTAGCTTTTCTTTTCTGTTATTAAATTCTGGAAGGGTAGCAGAACTACTCAGAGAACTTAGCCATAACTAGTTATGGAATCAGAGAGTTAAACTTGAAACAACTTCATGAATTAAAATTCAGAAAATTTGAAGAAGTCCTCTATAGCTAATAATTGTAGGAGATAGTCAAATAGTTGGTTTGGGCAGATTATTTAATTAACCACCACGAGTCCAATACAATCTACTGGATAAAAGTGTATTTCATATGGTAAACTGCTTACTTCCCATCACAAGTTCCCTTCACGAATTGCAATGTAGTTTTATAAGTACATATAAAGTTAATCATGACTACGTGACACTGTAAATAAATAAAGCATAAAAGATACTGCTTCCCTGGCTGCAGAAGTAGACTACCACTAGATTTCAGCCCACTTGGCACAAGGATAATGCTTTGGAGAAATTCAAGTCTGAAACCGTTTCAGTGATACCATTTAAGCTGGAGGTATATTGGCAGAGCAAAGACATGACTAAACTAAATTTGGCTGAAGGCACCTATTACTCACACCCTCTTTCTACCACATTCACACTTCAATTAACAAACTGTGTATGATACACACATATATTTATAGTTTATATTTTTCCTGTGTTGGCAGTGAAACTTTTTAAATTACCTTCTGTAAGCTGTGAGAGCCTTCTATTTGAATCTGATAAATGTAGCTTAGCCTCTGAAGTGGTGGTGTTCATGGGTTTTTCCCTTTCATTGTGGAGAATAGCTACATTTGTTGGGTTTAACTTAGCTCCATCCCAGTGCCCCTTTCCACTTTTCTCGCTAAGTGGGATTTGACCATTCTTGTATCCATCTCATAACACTTACTCAGAAAAAGACTTGGTGCCAAGCATTTTGCATGTGTTGCTGTTATTTCCAATTGAATGATAGAAAGATACATTAAGATTACAAAGGAAGGAAACTTGACTAGAGTTAGAAGCTCAATATCTTCTGCAGTCGAGTTTTCAGTCTGTATCTTTCTAATGAAAAGCCTGGGCTTTTGAAAGGTTACCTTTAGTAAGGTATAAGCTATAGATATTAAGAGGCACTGTTCTCTGAGCTTTAATAAAAATTCTAAGCATGTGAGCACCATGATAATCAACATAAAAATATTTTCTCCATCCCAAAACGTTTCCCAATGTCTTGTGATGGTCAGTCCACTTCTCCTGCTCTGCCGGCTCTTGCTAATCCAGTTTCCATCACTAGAAACTTGCCTTTGCTGAAATGTCACCAAATATAACCACACGGCATGTGACCTTCTGTGAGGACTTCTTTCACTTGAAAACATGTTCAGGTATATCTTCAGCTTTGCTTGTTGAACAATGTCCCATTGTATAGAAGTAATTCATTTATTCAGTAGCTAATGTGCATTAACTTATGTTTCACCCAGTTATCAATGATCGCTAATGAAAATACTGAAATCAATCTTATACACATATTTGTGTGGTCATGGATTCATCTCTCAAGGTAACTACCTAGGGAGAAGAACATTCTAAGAAACTCATAAGTAAATTTCTTCTGTTTCAGGTATCAGAATGGGCCAGGCTGTTTTCCAACAGGACCATCCGTTCTCTGCATTCCCAAAGGTAATGTGTGAGAGCGTCAGAGCTTCAACCAGTGTCATCAGGCATTTTAAGAACTGGGCAGTGGAATCCGATTTTTGTAATTTGTCTTTCCCTAAGCAACAAGATTTTGAGCAATTTTTTTCTGTGCTTGCTTTTCACTTTTTTTTTTTTTAGAGAAACGCCTTTTAAAAATGGACAGCTTCTTTTTATTGAGTTCTGAGATTTTAAAAATATATTGTGCATACAAATACTATGTGAAATGCATTTTCTACCAGTCTGTGGCTTGTTTCAAGAATGGATATTTTAAGAAGAGTACATATTCTTAATTTTCTTAAAGGCTATTTTTCTTTTATGTTTTGCTTTTGGTTCATTGTTTTTTATCTAATACATCTTGCCGGTCCCAAAGTCGAAAAATGGTTTTCTTCTAGAAATTTATAATTTACCTTTTAAGTTCATGAGTATGACATGATATTATGTACAATACAAAGTGTTAGTCCAATTTTTATAATTTTTTCAATGCCAAATAGCAAATCTAGGATCTTATATAAAAGATCCCCTCAACCTGACTGACCTTTAAACCTTTGTCAGAAGAAAATAATTGATTATATTTGTAAATATAATTTGACTGTCAATTTTGATGTTTTTATTTTTCATCTTTTTTAAAATTTATTTTGGTACCAGGGCTCACAACCTTGCACTTGTCAGGCAGGCGCTTACACCACTGAGCTAAATCCCCAGCAATGATTTTATTTTTAAACCTATATTTATGCCAGTATATCCTGCCTTAATTAGTAGAGGTTGATTGTAAGTCTTGTTAGTCAGCTTTGATTTTGCTTTTGTTTTTTAAAAAAGCTCTTACAACATAGCTGTATACCAATATGCACTAAATAATCCAGGTAATATACACTAAAGCCTTCCTAATCATATGTTCTAATTCCTTATTTAAAGATCTATTAGTTCACTTACTTCCATTTATAAGGAGAAAGTATAAATTCTTCAAAAGATAAAATTTCTTTTTCACAGGTGACATTTTACACTATAGTCTTTACGTTCAGTATGACGGTTGAATGATAGAGACCCAGCTACAACAGACCATCAAAATGTATTATTAAAATACCTGTATCATATTTAAAAATCTGTGTGCCTAATATGTCTCAAAAATATTAAATTTATAGTAAATATTATACTAATTCACTTTTAAAGAAATGATGATCCTTCAGTTAGTTTTAAAAATGCATATACATATACATATACTTTATATATTTAAATATCAAAATAAAACATATGCAGGTACTTTTATTCTTAATCTGATCACCAGTGTAATAATTTTAAATATATTTTGAAGATAAGAGAATCTGAAAGTTAAATGCTTTTTAAATAGAAGTGATTTTTTTGGTACCAGGAATCAAACTTAGGACCTTGGGTTTGCCAGGCAGGGGCTTATGCTGCTGAGCTGTATACCTGGCCCTAATACAAGTGATTAATTAATAAAGATGTTATATCACCAAGATAGTGTCATATTAGCACCAGAAAAGACAGATCTTTCTCAGCAGGGAAAAACATCAAGAGAAGGAGGCAGATGAGATGGAAGGAAGGGGGAAGGAATGAAAAAGAATTAAGATTTTGATATATGTACACCAACTCCCCATAAGAAATATAATTATGATGTACCAGAAACGTACTAATAAGAATACAAATAAAACTGTAAAATAAGATCAAAATATATGTGTGATTGTTTCTGTGTGTGACAACATATATATTCACAGGCATGTGTGCAGTGGGAGAGGTATTTTTTATAAAATGACATTTCAAATAATTTTGGCAAAATACAATTTCTTACAAACTGTTTTTGGATAATTCAGGATTATGAATGAAATAAGGTCAAATGAATGGCTCACAGCCATCTAAAAAGACAACTTGTAATCTAATTAAATACAAAGAAGAAACACATGTTAGAAGGCAGTAAATCTGAAAAATATTAACTTGAAAAGAATTAAAAGCAGCACATATATTAATGATTGAGACTTTTGAGAAATCTAAGTGCTGGAATTCAAACTTTTCAGAAGAATCATTTTATTTAACCCTAGTAGACTGGCATAGATATGAAAAGTCAAAGGTGATAACACAAAAATCTAAGAATTTCATTAAAGAGGGTCTCTGAGGCTACTTTGAAATAACTAGCAAATTTTACTTCATCAAATTAAAAAGGAATACATAGTTATACAAATCTTCAGTTGCAGGATACTTATTATATAAACTGGTGAAATATTTATTCTCTTTTTCAAGACTAAAGATGCTATGTCTGAAAGCTATTAAAGCAAAGAAAATTTGTACAAATAAAATTAGGAAAATCATCAAAGAAGAAATTATAGTAACTAAACATGTCAAACGATGTTCCCATTTTTAATAACCAAATGTCTAAACAATTACATTTTCTATAATTGGATAATACTAAGTGTGTTCACTATATTCAATACCACTAGTGGTATTCAGCAATTAAAGCGTAATAATCACATTCACTGTTACAATTCATGTAACCTCCGAATTACAGTTTGGCAAGACATATCAAAAATCTTAAATAAACATTTCTCTTGACTGTAAAATTCCATTTCCAGGAAATTTTTCTAAAGTAATAATGAGAAGAAATATAAAGAAATTTGTAGAAAAATCCTCACTGAAACACTATTTGCAATAGTAAAAAAACTAATACTTTAGGGAAAATATATGAATGCATATTACAAACAGTATGGCGATATTAATACTCACTGTGTGTGTATATCAGCAACTCTAAGAACTAGTGAAACATAAGCACCCCAGGAAGACAACTACTACATCATCTGTGTATCATATTTTGGATAGTTTGACATGTGGCTGAGATACTGTGGTTCTCAATAACAAATGAAAAAAGTGACTGCTTCTCAGTGTTACTTATGATACCTTTAATGAAAGAAAGAACAGAGATGGAAGAAGAGACCCCAACATTACCTGTGACATCACAGAGAGTGATGACCACTAAGTGAGGGAAATACATGATTTATCACTCAGTGCAAGACAGGTCTGAGAAGGTCAAGGGTCTCTAGTTATTTTTATACTACATGAACAGGTAAACATTTAACTGGGTCGATAAACCAGCCATATGCCGTCTTCTCTCTCAACAGTCCATCTAACTAGAATTATTTTTAATTACAAAGATTCCTAATTTTCAGTATTAGGTCACGTCGTATTTGTAACTATAACTTTCTTCTATTATTCCAAAACTATATTGATTATTGTCTAACACCCTAATATGATGAAGCAACAAGGATAAGGTAAAAGAAGCTGAATAATTATTTGTGTGACTAGTACAGAGTCATCTGTAAAATGAGGTTATTTGGAAAATTCAAACAGTGTTGACAATCCACAAGAGCCTACTATTTAACATACAGTCAAGGATAGGAAAACTTCAATTTCTAGGCATCCATGTATATAAAAAGGACTCTAAGACAGAAAATGTGGCAAATTAAGACATATTTGTTAGATACATAGAATTAAAAATATAAACAACGTAACATGTGAGGAATTTTGCTTCTGTTTAAAATTTTTCAAAACTGTCTTACATTTTATATGACAGATGCAATACTTACAATCATCCTACAGTCTACAACCTAAGACCAAAGACATACATCCAAGATTGAGAAAAGAAAATGGGTTCATTAGTTTCTTAGAATTAAAAAAAAAAAAAAAAAACACTTCAGGAAACTGCAGGACCTCTTAATAAAACAGTATTGAAAGGGACTTCAAAAGTGTCTCACTGAGTGATTTTAGAATTCAGGCACTCAAAGCTTGGCTCTGGATTGCATGTCAGGAAGCAGAAGAAATTTTGTGATTGATACAGTGCGGGGACTTCTGCACAGAGCCTTGCCAGTGCGTGCCTGCTAGAAGCGGCAGCCTTTGCTGTTAGCTTAATTTTCATGGTTTGACCACAGGCAGTGTTTCTATCTTCTACTCAGATGTAATTAGGAGGTGCTGTTGGCTTTGCCTCCCTTCATCTCAGCACAGAGAAAGGTTGAAACAGTGGTGACAGCCAACCTCCTTGTGTTCAGGGAGAGAACCTTGCACCCAGCTGTGAGCACAGGTCTGGGGGCTGCAGACCCTGCACCCAGAACCAAGCGGGTAGAGCTACACTGACAGGCTAGGCATCTTTCTCACTACTATTTTTAATCCATTTGCCAGCAAAGAAACTGGGGTACCCAAAAGTGACACGGCTTAAATGTATATGTAGTAACTGTAGATGTAGGATTCTCAGGTTTCTGGTTTTGGGTTAGTCCATGCATTTTTCTGTTAGGAGACTCATTCTCTAGATGATACTGATACTGTGAAATGCATACCTGCTCTTCTTCTAGCTTCCTGGCTCACAGTTCCTAAAGTTTTAATATCCTCAATGGAGTTCCTTCTGTCTGTGTGCTAACGGATTGGCTAGTGCCCGGGACCATAGGTAGCTTCAAGATGAGGGCTGGTCACTTGACAGCCCTAAGCAGGAAGTTGTGGGACACTGAATCAACGTAAATCAACCGGGATCTCAGGATGGACATCTGCTGCGGAGGGGAGGGGTCCTTCGAAGACAAGGCCGCAGCCTACTAGGCCTGGTGCTACCTTTAGGTAGGCACAGGCAGCACCGAGTTGACCCGGAGGACATTCACTCCGCTGGAGGCCGCGGGCACATCATTGCTCTCTGGTGTGTAGAAGAAACCACACATGTCTGGTGTTCAAGGCATGCTGTCGGGACAGTACAGGATAAGAAACTGAGTTTGGAGTTCAAGACTATTTTGTTTCTCTAAATCGTGAGTTATAAGATTCTTATTTTCTTGCAATTGTGAAAGAAATTATGAAAATAATTGTTGAACATGCAGTTGTTTCCTGAAGGTGATATGGATATATATAGTTATCCATCAGGAAAGCAAATCTCTTGTAGTTCTGATTATACACTGGTCATTGGCCTAGAAGGTGACTGTTTCTAAGTCTCACTGAAAGGGAAGAGAAGGGAAACCATGGAGAATATGGTTACAATATGCATCCTGCCTGTCTAGGAGATTATTGAGGGATAAAACAGGCCTGGAAAGTATTAACAATAAGAGCAAAAACTCAGGAAGAATGAAACAAATAAAACTGGTCTGTCCTTACTTAGCTCTCAGTAAAAGCCTCCATATTTCCACCACTTCTCTTCACTAGTGAACTCTATCTTCTCCACTAACCCATAATGATCTCTATTAAATTTACTAAATGCTTACTCAATATAGGGCATATTAAAACTAGTTTTATAACAGGCACTATTCTTAATTTGTGAGTTACTTTTTAAAAACCGTCCTTAGTCTTTCCTTTCTTATAGTACATGTTTGTAGTATATGATGTTTACAATCCTCAAATGAGTTGGTACAATATATGTGTTAATTTGGGCACATTATAGTACCAGAGCTATTTGCTCTAATATCCGTAAGAATGTCCCTTTGAAAGTACTTGTAGACAAAATTAACTTGTGAATCAGAAGACTGTATAAAGCTGATTTTCCTGTGTAATACAGGTAGGCCTCATCCAATCAGCTCAAGGTATTAAGAGAAAACAGACTGAGGTTCCTTGAAGAGGGTAGAATTCTGCTTCTAGAATGTCTTCAGCTTTCAGGTGCAGTATCAACTTTCCACCATGTCTCCTGCCTGCAGGCCTATCCTGAAGATTTCTACCTTACCTACCTCCACAATCACATGAGCAAATTCCTTCAATAAATCTATCTGTATTTTTATCTACCTACCAACCATCTATCTATCCATCAGTTCTGTTGGTCCCTCTTTTCTGGAGAACCTTGACTTTAAGTTTTGCTAATTTTGTACTAGAAATTCCCATCAACTTTCATTCTGCTGCTGAGAAATTAGGATCTCCGTTTCCTTTTCCTTAACAAAATGTCTTGAAAATTCATCTTTGTTTTATCTGACTACCAACCCTACATCCAAGCTGACATCATCTCTCTTAAATTCATAGAGCTTTCTAAATAGTCACTTCCTCCCTCCTTGTATTATACTCCACAAAAATGTGGATGCCACCAGCTAGTGTGGTTCCTTGCTCTATGATCATGGAAATTAAAACTAAATGATAAATTTGCAAGAGGAAGCTTTAACTTAAAAGAAAGAAAACATAAGGTGCACACATCTCTGAAAAAGATCAACAAAGAAAGGAAGAGCCGAGAGCGGAAAGACAGCTGAAGGGCCACACTCTGGTGGGAACACACCAGCCCATTCACAAAAGCATCAGGGATCAATTTTGTCAGTCGCCTTGCTGGGCGAGGCTCTGGTCAATCATTGCCTCAGTCCTGGTTCTGTATCTGTGAAGGAATTCTCATGCATTGAAGGGTAGTTTGATTCTCAGGAGAGGAGTCTGCCTGACTTGGGCCAGGCTTGGTCATGTGGGGCTCTACTGGAATCCAAGAAGACCACTGCTTTCAGGTCTTCTGAGCATCGCTGTTCTCAGCCCCGAAGGCTCAAAACACAAGCTGGATAAATTCAGCACTAATAAATCTTTTGCCAATGTTTAGACACTCCCTAAGTGACCAGTGTGCTGATATGCAAAGCTGGGAAAAACTTGACACAGTTTTACAAAACGAAGGTCAAGCTTTGTTTCACTGCGTTTTTGTAGACCCAGTGAAGAGCCATCGTTTTCAGACAAAACAGAACACATTCCTTTCAGTTCCTGAGTATCTTAGCAGAAAACACACACTGTGCTTTTCCTGAGCAACAGCTTAAGAGCGCAGGAATCTGTCCTGGGCTTAGAGTGGTCCATGACTTGTCATGACTGCCAGATTTAGTCTGGCTTTTCTTCAAGAGTCGCGCGGCAGTTGTTTCTGACGCTTCAGTTTCCGCTTCCGCTTCCGCTTTCGGTGCCTATTTGCGAATTGTTTCTTAATTGGTTCTTCTACTTTGCTGGTTCAAAGTTATGTTTCCCCTCATAACTTTGGGTTGTTCCCCTGGTACTTACTCTACCTCTTAACTTTTTCTATATTTATTATTTTTGTTTGTCTCTGTGATACAGATTGCATAGATTTCTTGGTCAATAACTTTCAGAAACCTTTACAATCATATAACAATGACAAGAATCTTCTGGTATTAGATGTTGAGCTTTGCTGTTAAATGTGACCAGAAATCATAAATCATAACACCAGACTGGTGAACCCACAGTAGGATTCTGAGCTGTACATTGTCTTACATGGGGCTTAGTGGCATAAAATAATAAAATCCCTAACATATTGTCATTTTCCTGAGTAAATATACTTTTAATTACCATTCACACACAAATCAATGCATAATCTCTTTAAAGTTCACTTACACTGATACACTGAGTGTGAATCAACTGTTTATTTAACTTTGAATCTCCTGACGCTTCCCTCATTCCTCTTTACTAACAGTTACTTCAATTGGAAATATATGATGCATTCTTTCTTTATCGTCTGCTGGTGTTGTTTTCTTTCCTGATACAATTTACATGATTGAGTAGTATCAACAAATACATAGTTTAAAAAAAATCTATCATTTTGAGAATTTGATCTTTTGGTGAAAGGTATACGTGAATCTTAAACATTACTGCGCATTAGAATTCCTTGCTTTGCATTCAAAACCATAAACTTCTGGGTTCTAGCCAGAGATTTTAATGCAATAGGTCTGGATCAGAACTATTGCCTTTCTGCCGAAGTTTCCAGGTTGTAAAGATGTTGCTAGTTCAAGAACAGTATTTTGAAAACAACTGCTTTACACAACTGTAATTTCAGTATGCTTTTTGGAATTGCTCAAATTGGAATTCAATCCACATTCAAGCAAAGTAATCTTGGTGAAGTAGTTTAAATTTTGAGAGCCTCTGTTTACGCTGCTGTCTAATAGGAACCTGAACAACCTGAACTGCTGTCTGATAGGAACCTGAACAAGTCTGAAATAATATCACAAACAGAACTCAACACATGCTCAGCAGTCGACAAACGTTACTGATAAAGTCTAAATCAATGACATTCTTATGTCATCAAAAGTTTTAAGTATTTTGGGCCAGGGATTTAGCTCAGGGGCATAAATGCCTGCCTGGGAAGTGCGAGGTCATGAGTTCAATCCTTGGTACCAAAAAAAAAAAAAAAAAAGTTTTAAATATTTTGTCTTTGTATCCTGGGTAAGTTATGCCAGTAGGTAACAGTGGTAGATTCTACAATATGAATAGAGGAATCTGTTAAAAGTTGCTTATGATAACCTTATGGCTTCACCTATGTCTTCCTTTGCTGAAAATGTATGCATTAGGGTTACTGTTTTTATATGACAAAATCATTTGAATTAATGATAATGACATTCCTTGGGCCTTCTACTTGAGTCTTTCATGGTTGTAGCATGCAAAGTTATAAATAACTGTTACTCTAGCAACACCGTGTGCGAAGTGCTCTCTGCCTTTAATCCGCCCTTTATCCAATGTGATAGACGTCATTGTCTCCATCGCATGTGATGATATGCACATTCAGCAAATCACTGGGACAGTGCTTTAATGGAGGACATTGCAATGAACTGAAGCTTAGAAAGGATGAGACCTAGAAATAATGAGGCCTTTGTCTGTGTCATAGAAACACACATGTGTTTGCATGTACATACCTATCATTTATCCTTCTTGCAAGTAAGGATACACACGTATTTCTAGTTCACCACTGTGAAAAAACTGGTACCAGCACAACTCCCTCAGGATTATGGCCTCACTCCGTTTGTATTTGTCTTTTCCAAGCCCTGAGATCTCACTCCTTGTACCACAGAGTTTCTGGGTAGTAGATCTTGTTTTCTGCTAAGGTGACTTCTATGCTTAAAACTTGCGAGCAGTGGAAACATGATGTGCAAACTCTTTTACGGTTCAGAGCAAAGCTCTTCCTCAGCACGCTACAAATGAAATGGGCGCGAGGCTAAGTGAATGAAGAGACAGCCTTATGCATTGGACTTATCTCCAACATTTACCTATCTTTAGAATGTTTTCCCCACTTTTTCTTATCCAGAAAACTGTGGAGATAAGTGTCAGTGACTCAGTTCAGTTTTGTGAAGTACTAACAGTTGTTGAGAGAAAACTTGCTATATTGAGTCAGTGCAAAATATGATTATTAATCTTAATATGATATTTTTAAACTGCTGGCAGATGGTGAAAACAATGAAATGTTTTGATAAGTCCTTGTTTTAATTTCAGAGACTTACAGGCTTAGTGAAAATAAAGACGTTCTAAATATTTTAATATCCAGATGCTTCTTCAAATCAGAGTGTGACCAAATCCTTCCATCTTTTCTTTTTCTTTCTTTCTTTCTTTCTTTCTTTCTTTCTTTCTTTCTTTCTTTCTTTCTTTCTTTCTTCCTTCCTTCCTTCCTTCCTTCCTTCCTTCCTTCCTTTCTTTTCTTTCTCTTTCTTTTTTTCTTTCTTCTTTCTTTTTTTCTTTCTTTCTTTCTTTCTTTCTTTCTTTCTTTCTTTCTTTCTTTCTTTTTCAAACAAAATGTTGGGAAAAAAAGGTGGAGCTAAGAGAACCAGAAGAAAAACACATCCAAATGGAGGACTCCTTCAAGAATTCGAGTGGAACAGAGGACATTGCCCCTGCAGGGCATCCTATGCATCTCTGAGGCAGACACTCCCAGAGATGAACTCACCCTGGATCACTAAAACAACTCAAGCCAACTATGTCAGCATTAAAAATACTGAATTGGCTGGGAATTCTGCTGTGTGTCAACCTTTATTTGTCCTTTAAACCAAGAAAAAAGAATAAAAATATGCCTGTAGGCAACATAAAGACCCCCCTCTCTCCTTCCCCTCACCTCCCATCCATTCCTCTTTCTCTCTTCAACTTATGGGAGATCTGAAAAATGAATTGTAATAGAAAGTTCAGATGACAAAAATTACAGTGGTGTGGCAAGGAAAACCCAGGGGGCTTTTAGCTTCCGTTGTGCCAGGACTGAACTATCAGATCGGCCGCCTGGACCTGAATGTGACACTGTCAATAAGGATACATCATCTTTTTTGTGGTGGAGAAGAGCTGTCGGTTGTAATTCCCATTATTCCAAAGCCAGGATTTTCCATTAGTACAGCCGCCTGCTGGGTTACTCTACTCGGGTTTAATGGAGTCTGAATTTGAATTTATCACCATCTGTGGGAAGAAAGGAAATGAGCGAGCATCACTAATTCCTCTCAGCAATTGCTGCGATGTTTATACGGAGAAAATGCAGCAGAGGCTGGGGTAGATGGACGAATATTTTGGCTTATGTTGACATCAGTGCTTAGGACCAAAAGGGAAAAATTGCTGTCTGTCCTAACAGCGATTCCAGTGACAGAATATTTTAATTTCCTACATAATGTGGTATCAAAATCATGCAGATTCGGGAAACTGTTTTTTTTTTTTTTCAATTTCCTAAAAGATCGAATCAGAAAATTTAGTCAAGAGTTAGATCGCCGATGAAGACGAATGACTTTGATACATATCAAGTGCTTAAATCAGAGTTCAAAATTCCTAATACTTTACATAGGTTCATATATAGCACAATATAGATTATAGGTTTCCATTTTATGCAGTTTCTTTTTGCGTAGAGACAGAGACACAGAGATAAACAAAGAGAGAGAGACAGAGACAGAGACAGATGAGTTTAAGGAAAGTAAAAGAGCAGGGGACACCAAACCTGGAAAGTGCTTTCTGTTGTCAAAGTGTCATACTTAAAATTCATGCACACAGATCTCACTGAATCTGACTTACACGGTCACTAAAACTGCCTCATTATCATTTTGAATAATAAAAACCAAAGTTAGACTGATTTACAGGAGAGGAAGCAGTTAAATGCTCACACCGGCCAGCTACAAGCTAGAAAATACTCAAAGCTGCTGGCCCCTCTTCTCCGCTGTCCAGGGCGACTGTTGTCTCCTGGAATCTGCTGTCTGGGAAAGGCAGGGAGAGGGACTAAGCCATTCTGACGCACCAGGGGCAATAGGTGTTGCTAACCAATAAGAATAGGCCAGAGGGCGATGGTAATTGAAAAAATGTGTGGAAAAGTCTCTCAGGAAGGAAGAAGAATTTAAAATCCGAACACAGGCATAGAGGAGAGAAAGAGACAGAGAGACAGAGAGAGAATTTGAAACAGCTTTGCCATTGTCTTACTTCAGAACCCATGAATTCATCATTTTCTCGTGAATTTCTCCCCGTGTTTATAACCTGGGATTAATGACTGTAAACAGTGAGTCTGTTCTAAAGTCAGGGGGTCAACTCTGGAGGAGCTCAGATAACTGGAAGGAATGTTACTCATAGCAGGGAAGCAGCAATTCTAGGGGAGGAGAAGAAACAGCAAACAAACACGCGCGCTGTTGTTCTTTAAGGCTACCACAAGAGTATGCACTGCTGTCAGAGAGCCGGTGAATACTGAATTGTGACAAAGCGAAATGCCTCCTGGGTGCCTGCTTCTAGTGGAAAGCTTTTGATGTTTGATCTGTAATGAGATGGAAGAGAAAAACAGTCCCCTTGATTAACTAATATGTAGTGGATATGAACAGATTCAAAGATTTAAGCTTTAGTCCTGGGACAAGATTCTCCATCCCACTAATATATTATTTAGGAAATTGTCTAAGTTCTTTTCCCGTTTCTGTGAGATGGATTTAGCATACACTGCTTTCAAATTTGATTTGCATACCAAATCTAATTATTTCAATGCTATAATTCACTTTTACCAGTTTGGCTGTTTTCTCAGGGTTGATGTTAATTTGTTTTATGTAATTTTCTTATTCAAACAGTGATCAGGACCTGGGTCCCCATACTGAGACTGGGTGCTTCCAACGTGAAAGCACCTAAGCAGGATGATAGGAAAATGTCAGTGCAATGTGTCTCACAGCCGTCAGTGGCAAGACCGAATGGAACCCAAAAACCAAATATGTAAGTAGTTGATTTTGTTCCACATGTCATGTCATCGATAATGTCACACATATGGCTATTCATACCAGGCACAGCAACTGTAGGGATGAAGACAAATCCTAGGAAATCTGTCAGTTTGGGTTAATGGAACATTGTTATTACCTCAGGTCAAGCAGATGGAGGGCAAAGTGCGCTGCTGGATTCTGCTGCTCTTTAATTAATGTCCACATTTGTTATGTCAATATAATGCATCACATTCGGTCTAAAGGTTGTGTTACTTTCATGAAACACATTAAGAATTATTGTTTCATTTAACTCCAATATTTAAACAATTGTACAGTGTCTTAGAGGTACACATAGTTACCCGGAAAAGCAATGTCGGGATCAAAAGTATGGAAGAAAAGGAGGGAGAGGGGGAGAAGGGACCAGGCTGGTTTTATATATTTTTTCTTTCCGTACAGAGGGCTTTGATAATTCTTTCATGAGTCTTTCCAAATGAGGCATTTGGAGTGCATGCATGTGAATATATATACGTATAATAGAAACCTCACATGATAAAGCAATGCAGGTCTCATTACAGTGTTCTTTCCTCATAAAGAAATTATAGCGCAATTCATTTAGTGCTGTTTATCCTTGTCAGGGAAGAATGGCGAGTGGGAAAATAACGCAGTAGAGGCATTTCATCTTTTGTCATAAACTTTCATTATTTTAGGCTTGCTCTGAAGGCACAAGGAACCCCTGGTGTCTGATACTACACATGCGAAGCTGTGGTGTTAAATCTTCAGCACAATTCAAAGAAGAAACCTATTATGTAACAACCAAAAAGGATGCGTGCCATAACTACAAACGCTCTTTCTTAAAGATGACAGGCTTGCATTGTTCATTTTGGAGAAATATTTTGGCTCCAGCTTCTAATTATTTAAGCTAGTCAAATTCAAAACCATTAAAATGTGCAAATACTACCTGGCACCACGCCAAGAAGGAACAGTAGGCAGAGATCTGGCCCTTAAATTGCACACTTAATCCTGCCTAGATTCTCTTCAAATTCTGAACTAGATAGACTCTAACCCAAACCAGGATGTAGTCCCTGCAGTAACTTTTAAAACATAGTTTGTTGTCCCATGCAAGAATTCAGAGTGGCCAGGCTATGCTCGGTGTAGTTTATTCTATTTCCAGAAGACAGTGATGGAATTCTTTCACAAGTGCAGTGTTTCACGTCAGTTCACACACACACATACACATGTGTGTATCTCGGGGAGCAAAGCCTGTGTATCCTGTATGTTTTCTGCTCAGTGTTTTTATCAATCCTAACATTTCTTCATAATTCTAAGATTTTCTAGGCTCACAGAGTCCCTGTAGTAATCAAGTAAAGAACTATTTAAAATTCACAGTTTAAATCAGTGGTTCTCAAACAGGTACAGCTTTCTGCCCCTGCCTCGGGGCGGGGGGGGGGGTAAAAGACCTACAATATTCCCAAATGCATAAGGTCGATCCTACACAAAGGTTTATCTGGCCCTAAAAGTTAGTAATGGTGAGATTTAGAAACCGTGATCTAAGTCAGTATAACAATGTGGTCATTTTGTAACTTGAGCAACTACTAAGATAACAATGTGTAATATATTAACTAGTGTTGAGTACTCACCTTTATATTTGAAATTCTGTATTACTTCTACCCTTTTTCTGTTTTGCTTTTTAAAACAAAAAGTTAAAAAAACAATAAAGGCAAATGTAAAAATAATAAAACCCTTTATATAAGCCAGTAAAAAAGCATAGTTTCTGCATAAAGAATTGTTCCCACTGTAGGTAACATAATGAATGAAGAGGTATGCATTATCAACCTTTGTTTGTGGCTTACAAATAAATTATCATAAATGAACTTAGCATAGAAATGAACTGTACACTAAATGAATAATTATTATTTCATCAATTCTTAGTTCTCTTGTTCTTTCTTTTATTTAGGCATCATTTCATCAATTTGTCTTTATATTTGTGGGGAAAAACTTTTTCAAAACAGCACCAAATTGGCATGAGGATATGATTCCATCTGTAATGTTTCAGCTGTTAATCCTTCAAAATTTGATATAAAAATTGTATATGGAGAAAAGTTCCTATGAATTATTTCTAGTTAATGATTTATTCTTTCATTCTACATTTTTAATGTTTAAGCACCAGGTTTTTTTCTATGATCATAAAATGTTTTTTAAATGATTTTTCATTGAGTCTAACATCTAGGCATAATTTGTGTGTGTGTGTGTGTGTGTGTGTGTGCTTGAAACAGGGTCTCACTATGTGGTTCAGGCTGGTCTTGGGCTCACTTTGCAGCCCAGGCTGGTCTTGAACTTGCAATGATCCTCCTGCTTCAACCTCCCAAGTGATGGGATTACAGGAGTGTGCCACCACGCCTGGAATGTTTTACGTTTTTCAAAAAATACTAACAGCATTGAAGTTTTTTCTCTTATGATGTTATTTCTTTATTTCTGATCTCAGAGATACTGTTTCAAGCATGCACTTGCCTCTTTATTATACATAACAGAGAAGAAAGTTATGGTGCAAAAAATGTGTTCTCCAAGAAATAGCTAAACTGTGAGTCTCCTCATTCTTTAAAAGGAACAAAAGTTGATGCTAGTCTCAATATTAAGATGCTATCATAGTAGTTTTCTACCAGCACAAAGCACATTGATATTTGTTATGATTATAGTTATGAGCCAAACAAACTAAAGGCATTTTAGTGAGGAAAATAAAGGTATTTGGTCAGGAAAACAAGCTCACTAGGATGAAATTTAATACTAAGTGAGCTACAAGTGATAAGTTACGACTATAAAGTGTCACATGCTTTAAAATAACTGTGCTATGAAGTATCAGACAACAGTGAAAATACAAGCTAGAGACATAAATATATTCATGCATGAATTCAATAATATTAAGTCAAAGAATCTGAGAAAGAGCCTTTGCCCCTTCCTTTTTCTGCACTGTGGTCTGTATCTCCAGCATTTCTGTAGGCCATCCTTTCCTATCAGATCTCTCCTGGGGCCCAAAGACTCACTTATCTCCTCTTTTCATCCCCAAGTGGCTGTTTTGCTATGTCTCGATTTCAAATCTTGAAGAAGCTACTTTGTTGCTTCTTACTACTGTACCATCGTCTCAAAAGTTGATCCAATACAATGTAGGATACTTGATTCCATTAATATAAACATCAAAGTAGAACAAACTAAAATCTATTATTAGAAGTAAAATGGATATATTTGGAGAGTGAAAAGCATCTAGAAATAGAGGACATTTTATTTTGTGCTAATTAATATCCGCATGAGCATATTTACTGTGTCATAATTCACTGAACCTTCATTAGGCTTCTATTGCTATAGTAATAAACTAATACAAACTTCGTGGCTTTAAATGACACCCAATCACTAATCAATCTCTGTTTCCATGGGTCAGAAGTGAAGGCTTAGCTGTTTCTTTACTGCACAAAGAGTCTCACAAGACTAAAAACAATGTCAACAGGGTTGCATTCCTGTTTGGAATCTCTAAGAGAATCATTCAGTCTTTTCAGACTTACTCATTTTGTTAACAAGATTTAGCTTTACATGATGTTGGGGACTCAGGGCTCAACTTCCTTGCTGGCTATTGGTCAGGGGCTGATCTCGATTATCTACGAGCCACACATGTTGATTGTCTTGTAGACCTCTTCACGTTCAGAGCCAGTAATGGTAGCTGAGTCCTTCTCCCATTTCGGATCTCACACATCTTCCTTCCGGCCTGATCTTTCCTGCCTCACTTTCTCCTTTACATCTCTGTGACTGCAGCTGGAGAAAAGTCTCTTCTTCAAAAGTTAATGAATTTAGGTCGGACTCTCCCAAGTAATTCAAAATATTCTCCTTATTTTAAAGCCTGTGACATAAGTTAGCCTTGCAAATTTCCCCCACAGTAGGACCTCCACTAGTATTTGACTGACGAACCAGAGACGGTTCCTAGATTATTGTCTATAAATTCTGCCATATAAAGACAAAGTTTAAAATAATCTTTATTTCCTTATTCAATCAATAACTATTCATTGGTTGCTTAGCGTACACCATAAAAAACAATTTCTGTCATGGGGGTATACAATTAGGGCATTTTTTAAAATTGCAAAAAAAATAATCTTCTATTCTCTGTGATTATAAGCAAATGTATGGGGGGGCTATAAAAATGAAAAGGAGTACATAAAGCAAGTTCTGGTTTTGATATTTTCAGAGAACATAATTTCTGTGAGAAAAAATGAAATAAATATTGTGCAGTGATTAAAAATTTAAATCAGCACTGTATATTTGCTTATCATATCGCTGTGATTTTTCTGTTTGCTTGGTTTTTCAGAAAAGGAAAACACACTGTTAAATGTAATAAAGAATTTCAAAGATAAATTTAGTCATTTATTACATATTCATTTAATTCTAACAGTCTTTCTTTTAGGTCTATGATCTAAATCGAAATTAGGATGCTATATTTTGACCACAATGACAGATATGTAACAGCTATTCTCAAACACTGTTTTGCAGATGAAAATGATGACTACTTAGAAAAAGGAACATTTTCTTATTCATGTACTGTCTCTAAAATTCATGAGGGCAGGGTTTTGCCTTTCATGTTTACGAATGCTCTTCTATGCCCAGACTACTGTCTGTCACATAGTAGACATTTAATATAGACTTGTCAGCTCAACGAATGAACGCATCTCGAGTATGAATGGAAATACTGAAGTGGCAAAGGAGAACCATTATGCAAATACAAGAACCCCTTCTTGTTACCTATTTTTTTCTCTTGTTATGGAAGCTCACATGTTGTGTGCCAGAGAAAATCCTGCCATTGATTTTTCTAGGCCGTGGAAAAGATTATGCTGCCTTTCTTGTTAAATTGGAATGATATCATGGAATTCTTGCCAGTGGGCATGGGGAAAAAGTGATGTACCACTTATGGTTGGAGGCAAGAAAAAGTAATATGATGTCTTCACTTCTCATTTAGTCTTTGAGATTGGAAGAAAAGAAGTTCACGGTGGAAGTAACAGAGGGCAAACGTGGGAGGTAACAGACTGCTGAGGGCCTCTCCCCAGAGAACCCCCAAATACACCACCGGATCATCAATAAACTGCGTTCTTTTAAAACTTTTTGTTCTGTTTGTTTTTATCTTTTTGAGAAACGGTTTCACTATGCAGTTTCAGGCTGGACTCGAACACACTTTTAGTCCAGGTTGGCCTCAAACTCACGCTGATCCTCCTGTCTCAGCCTCCCAAGTGCTGGCATTATAGGCATGTGCCAACACGCCCAGCCCAGACTGTACTTTTTGAAGGTTAATCCACTAAGATGTCATGATCTATTTGTTGTTAGGATTAGTATGTTTGATTGTGAATGATACATCAATGTATGACTCTTTCAAAGAGTTATATTTGGCAAATGTGTAAATATTCGGAGATGTGGGGAAGGGAATATTGAAAAAGTTTTCTCATTTTGTCTTCTAAGGATATTTGTAATTTCTCTGGAGGACAGATTGAGAAATTTTACATACATGTATATAATATACATATATAATATATATTTTATATACTAATATATTATAATAGTATATTGTATGATAGTATTATATTAGTATATAATAGTATGTTAGTATAATAGTATTAAATAGTATTATATATTGGTATCATAGTAATATAGTAGAATAATACTGTATTAGTATACAAGTAGTATTAATATGGTAGTACTAGTAGTATATTAACAGAAGTATTACAGTAGCATTAGTAGTGTTGTAATAATATACTAGCAGTATTAGCACACTAGCTGTATATTAGTATATATTAGGTTAATTTGTATTAGTATAGTATTAGTATAGTAGTATAACAGTGTTATACTAGTATATACTAATATATTACATTATATATACTAATATATTACATATACTGCTATATATAATATAACTAATGTATTATATTGTACTACTATATTATTTACACTTGATGTATTAAGTTTTATGTGAAGTATTAATTCATATGTAGAAATGTCTATATTCAAAGAAATGATTTGTGAATGATAGGCTAAGCAAAATCAAATTGCATTTACTGCAAGAATATTCAGAGTCTTGATGGGCTAATATGAATTGTAAATTCAAGACAGGAATTTAGTTACCACTTTTCTTCTCAATACTATTGAGTCTAAGAATTATTCTTCCGTAAACTTGCTCCCAGCATTGGGTTAGATACGCAGTCAGGAAGCAGCCCACAGACCGTGACAGCAAACCTTCTGCATCTCTCAGTGAGGCAAAGAGCCCGCCGTGGCACCTGCTCTGTAGGATCACCCCCCCCCCGCCACAGACCCTTCTCCTGAGATCTCCAGGACGCTGGCTTTTGCCCTAGGCTTCTCATCTAACATTTCCTCTCTCTTTCCTTAATTGTGGTGAAGTCACCAGGAACCTGGAGACTGAATTCCCAATTTCTGACAGAGGGTAAGGCACCTTCCTGGCTGACCCTCTGTGGCTCTTAGCCTCCTATCCAAGGAGACACTAATGCGTTCTGAACAAATAGAGATCTGAATTCGCATTCCAAGCCCACTGCGAAGACCTCTACATTCACTGCACCTTTGCTAGTTGGCCAACTGGTCTTTGGCCAATGACAGTTCTCAGCATGGGACGAATGTCAGCTCCCTGCCTTTCCCACGCAGTGGACAGGACGTAAATTACACTCCTGGAGGAGTCCATGAAGACCCTTTACAGAGCAGGCAGGCTCCCTCTGTGGAGAGTTAGAGTTCAGAGTGCAGCGTCTCCCCGTCTTCACGATGGAGTCCTCCCCAGAATTTTTCTCTTGCTTTCCACCCTGCAGTCTATTACAACTTCAATACACCTCTCCAGTGGAATAACTTTATTGTGTTTTTCTGATTTTTTCAATTAGCCAACAAGTTTTGCAATTCCCTTTAATATCGCATGCCTACTCTTCCTTATTATTTCAGTTTAGAGTTCTGGCAAAATAACAGATAAATTTGAAAAGCTGTAGGTACAAAATCATGTATTCTATACTGTCCTTTATAGCTCACTCAAAAAAATTTGAAAAGAATTTCATTTCTTGGTTTCCACCAAATATGCAAATATTAGTTCTAGATTCCAAATGTAATATTTGACAAGTTGGAAAACTGTGAAGCCCATAACCTCTCTTTTAATACCAATTTGACTAACTTGCTAAGTGAGCCAGTTGACTTGCTCTTACCCTTTGGACCCATTTTTCACATGTGAAAGAAGACAATTTCTTCACTTGCTCTCTAAAAACACAACAGTATAATGCTCTCAACTGGAAAACATCGTAAATATGTATATATTTATATCAAAATCAGTTAAATTATTTCAGAATTTTGAAGTTTTGTTCCTGTGTCTTTTAAAAATATAACATTTTGTAGGAAAGTACATAGTGTTGGCAATGCATAAAATAGAAATATTCCTTGACAGAACAAAACCCAATGATCTTAAAGAATACCACCAAGTTTTAAAACTGTAGAGATGCTCCATTCAACTTTAATCATTAAAAAAGAGAGTATGATGAGAAAGGAAAATGGATATCACCAAGGTAGGTATTATAATTTTATTTAATTTTTATTTGTCCAAGAGAGCCAAAATATAAGTAATCTTTATAAACAGTTATGATACAAAATGTGGAATGTACTCATGTTAACATCTTTTTATGTTCAAGAAACAAAATACTAGAAGTTTCTATGGATTCCTAGAGGAATCTGTATCTCAGTATTAGTGTCATCTTACAATGAGAAATTCTAAAGGAAAACATGGGCACATGTTAATAAGAATCTTAATGTACCTAGATGTTTATTTCTTTAAAGCTCACCAAAGACTCAAGAATATCTCATATACAAGTGGTAAATATTTAACTCTCAGTCACAGAAAAAAGAAAATGAATTGCAACAGTTTTAAGTGAAACATTTACTCCACATAGTAACTTTGCAAACTGATTGTAAAATTTTTGTGTATACGTGTAATATCAGTACATTTATTTATGCTTCAAATGTTCACCACGATTCATGTATCCTGAGTAAAATCTGTTAGAGAATTCTTATGATGTACCTTTGTTTGTAACTGATAATATTATGTAAGTATCCATCTTAAATGTTTTTAGATAGTTAATTTAAATATTCAATGAATCCACAATACATTCCAGTTGGGCTCTTAGTTTGTTCTGAGTAAAAATGTTGAGATTGGTACTATGCAGATTTGTATCATCTTCATTTATTTGGTCTTATGGAGAAAAGTACTTGCTCCTAATGTGATTCTAAAAGATTGTGACCAGATGGCCAATAGATACAGAACACCATGAATTTAAATAAGGTAGCATAGCCTTACACATTTTTCATTTTTGAATTCAACCTAAAATGATTCATTAAACTCTATTGAATGTATTTCTGATTTGCAAAACAAATCATAATGCTTTAAGCAAATCATTTCCTTCAATGAATAAGTTTATTACAAATCAAGCTACTGCTCAGAATAATGCCTGTAAATATAGGTTTACTAATTAGGAGATGTTAGTTATCTTTAGTAATTGATCATTGTAATGCCATTGTACTTTTCATAGCTAACGTGACTCATTGACTGTCAAAACATCTCCCCACATGTCTCTGGGAAAATGAAAAATTATTTTCCTCTTTTCTTTTTTTGATTATTTTCTAATTTGTTACTTTTTTATAACTTAATTCAATGTCATTTATAACAGTTTCAATAAAATTGATTCATGCAGTATTTCTTTGTACTAGTTGTGATCTAATTTAGGGGACAAAAATCAGACTATTTACATCAGATTCAGAAGCCTGCACTGTCACCAATAACACACAAATCACATCCCAACGTAACTCATTTAGGTAAGCTCATTTGATCAATTAAAGTATGACACTAAAATTTCAGAATATTTTACTAGTATCTTTTACCAGTTTGGGGGAGTGTCCTCTACATACTTTTTTGTAAGCATAACAATCATCTACATTAAGGGTGATTATTAATATCTGTTGGCCTTGAGATACGTTTTGGAAAACAGTGCAGCTCGTTAGCGAATCAGTCCTTCCCGGTACACATAACACTGAACATTAGCAAGTTGTACAGTGTCTCTACAGAAAATTAAGGTGTAAGGATAAGAAAAGTAGATGAGCATAGACTATGTTCCCTGAAAGAGACAAAAGGCCTGGCAACTTTTTGTCTTATTTGTTTCATGGGTGGAGATGCAGATGGAGGCACATAGAGAGACATCATTTGACATTGGTGCCTTTAGTGTCAAAATTGAAAACCTAAAATGTCAATTATCAAAATGTTCAATTTTTCAGGCTACTTGAGTACCTAGAAAGAAAAGGAACAAAATGTTAAAAATCTTGACTGGATTGAGTGGAAGGAACTGACATCCTTTATTATGGACCAGTTTTTCAAGGATGTTTGTGTAGTGAATATTCTTTTCCCTACAAAAATAATGCCTCCTTCCAGATCAAAGACTAAAAACCAAAGAAGAAAAGAAAAGAATCTCTAATAGTGATCTTTCAGGCTAAACTTTGCTTTTATGCTTACCGTTGTTTGTTTTCTTTGTCACAGAGTGCTTTAGACTGTGAGTCTCATCAAAAGTTTCACAGATCCTGTGGATATAGTCTTTGTCTGGCTCATGTATAGAGAGATGGGGTGTACAACTGTGTTCTTTTAGATTTGTGAATCTCTTATATTTCTGAGAAGCAAAACAGCTTATAGGTCCCTCAACAGATGAATAGATAAAGAAAATGTGGTATGTGTAAACAATGGAATATTGCTTTGTCATAGGAAGGATAAACGAGTCATTGGTGGGAAAATGGATGCACTAGGGCTGGGGGTTAAGATTAGCAGCATAAACACCTGCCTTGGCAAGCACAAGGTTGTGAGTTTGATCCCCAGTACAAAAAAAAAAAAAAGATGCACTTTGAGATCAAAATGCTAAGTGAAGTAAATTAGATACACAAGTTTAAATATTACATGGTTTTTCTTATATTGAAAACTATATATATATATATATATATATATATATATATATATATATATATATGACAGATAATAGGGAAAGAAAAAAGGTATTGTAATCTGGCATGGGCAACACAGCCAAAAGTGTACCTTGGTTTAGTAAATTGTCTTGCATATTGTATATATTCTCTGACCCATTAGTCTGGTTTGCAATCTGAATATATTATAATTAACTTTAAAGGTCATTTAACAAATAAATAAACCTGATACTAAAAAATAAAATAGGGAAAAGTGAACAACAAAAAAAATTTAAATCTGTTATGTTCATGCACCAATGTCCTACAGCGACCGTAATAATTATGTATTGCAAACATGCACTATATTAATAAAAGTTTAAAAAGAGCAAAGTAAATTTGATAGTCCTCAGTGGAAGGAGGGTGGCTCCCTAATCATGTCGGTTGCTCACTCAGGCATCTGGTCTCCCAGGCTTCCACAGGTTTCTTTGAATTCTTACCTGTAACTCATCTTCCCACTGTTAGATGCAGGACAGACAGGACAATGACCAGTGTGGGAGAACCTAATCAGCGCATTTTAGGTTTCAAAAATGTCACAGACAGTTTCCAATCGAGTCATTTTTAAAAAGGAGATATTACACCAAAATTACTAAAACTATAATCAGCTATATAATCTCTTTTGTCCAGAATAAGACAGAGATTCATCCTTTTCTTTGGCTTCTCCTATATAGACCTAATTTCTACTATTCTATTCTATTACTATTCTATTCTATTACTCTCTACTATTCTATTCTATTCTATTCTATTCTATCCTTATAATAGTTCTATTAATTAGTTTTATTAATTTGTGATTCATTAACTTGCTTAAATTACCTGTTACCTGCACCATGTTAAACAGTGAAATAGCACTATCTAAAATAGCAGCCATGCACAAAATTAAATAATAAGGCTAAAGTGTTTGCTTTACCGTAGAATGGAACCTGGTACACGTTCAGTACATTGGAGATCTTTTTTCCGTGAAAGTACAGTGACTTAAAAAATTCTTAAAAGACATAGTGTTTTAAACCTACTTGTGCAGTTTCTTTCCAAGATTATTGAGCAACCAGACATAATTCTCTTTTGCTTTTTCTGAGTCAGCTTCTTCCCTTTGATGCTTCCAAAAACACTTCCCACTCAAGTCTAATTTAAAAAAAAAAACACCTCTTCCAGAAGTACACTTGAGTTACTTTTCTGATCTAATTTGTCATGCTGAATTTTCAAATTAGAAGGATCACATTTTCCTTAAGTTCATTTAGGCATTTTAGACATTTAGACATTTAGGCAGGATGAATAGCTCATAATTTGAAGTCTTGAATTGGCAAAATGGAAGAAGAACCAATATAAAGCATGACTTTCTGCAGATAATTTTTATTGAGCAGCTACTATATACCAGGTGTCATTCTGCCAGTATAAAATTAATAAAACGACACATAACACTTTGATACAGTGTTAACTGCTTCAATCCATTTTAACATTTGATAGGTGTCACCTGGTGACAGCCATTGATCTAAGACTGTCAGTTCATTTAGTCTTTACAGCAATACCATAAGATTATGGCACAGAATGGCTGTTTATCCAAAGTCACACAATAACTAGTAAAAGAGGGATACAACTCTCAAGTAGTCTGGCTCTGAACTTCTGCTGTTAACTATTTACGGAATGGCTTAGCAGAGGGGTTCAATGAGTAAACTGTGATGAAAAGAAACTATTCTCCAAGACATACTGCATTAAATTCAGTTTCTAGGCTAGCTTAGCATGGGAAGTTGTAATTTTACATGTATATTCTCTAATTAATTTTAGGTCAAAACAATACAAACACATTAGGGGCATATGGGTGGGACCTATTTTATTATCATAATTCCTTACTATTGTTAACATTCTTTTGCAGCTACCAAAAAGTTCCCAACAAACTTGAGGAAGAGTCTACAGTTTGATACAAGAAACACACGGTTTTTAGTAACTGTGTTTCATGTGCCTGCGACCTCCTCTGCTTTCTCTGAATGTTTAATAATATTGCAGCCCACATTTTTAATTTCGATGTTGTAAATTCTTGCCTACTATTTTCATAGCTTAGGCCTTCATTTAGTCTGTTTGTAGTAAAATTCCACCTGAGCAAATCACCTACAGCAATGATAACCCTATTGATAACAGCTTAGTGTAAATAAGGAAAGAACTTAAATTCATTTGGGTTATGACCTATGCCCATGACTCAGAAGTTGCTCGAAATTTTTCTGTTTGGTTCTGTGATATTGTGATTATTCAGGGTGGTTAAATAATCTTGGAAATTACTGAACCTGATGATCAGTTTAATTGGAAGACTTTGAAGTGCTCTCCTTGACGCCTCAGTACTTTTATGGTTGTCTTCAAAGTTCACACTGCCTCATTTACAGAAATCTCTATGTAGATCTATTGCAAATTATATATATATTTCTTGTGCTCATCACACTCATCAACATATTTTGAGGCTATTAATAGCATGATAATTTTGAAGTGTTATGTAAAAGAAGAAGCCTTTTATGTAAAGGAGATCACATTAATCCAAACTGAAGTTTATGCAGTATAGGCTTCAGGGAAAAGGAATTGGAATGCAAATCAAATAGGGTTTTTTCCTTTTTTTCTGGAAATGTTCTGTTTAACTCTGTGTGAAAACCACTGTCTCTGTAACTAAACCTTGTCTTGTTATACACTTATATTTGGTTAGAAAAGTTGTTCCTCTTTTTTTTTTTTTTGAAATATCTTTGTCAAGAAGTAGCCTTACATTTCCAATTCCATTTATTTCTTCCTTCCATAAATATTGACATTCACTAGGGCAGTGAGGGGAGAACAGAGAATACAGGAAACACACACTAATCAGTAGGTTGAATGAATGTAAGAGCATAAGATAATATGGGAAGATTGCTCTTGTAGTCAGGTTTCTAGCAAAAATCAATGAGAGAGGAAGCTACATTAGAGGAGAGGCCAAGTCTTGGGCCTAAAGGTGCTGGAAGCCTCAGTCACATTAGGGACAATGTCACACATGAGGCCATTCATCCCTACTATAGCAGCTGTCTTTTAAGAAGGAGAAAAGCAAGGAATGTGATATCTTCTCCACTTGGATCAAAACGGCATTTAATGTTTATATTTATAAAGAATTAATATTTATTATTCTCAGGCTCTCTTCCTTTGTCTTCCAGCTTTATTAGAAGTCACGTTTTGGGCATTTTAAAAAAAAAGCAGCAGGGTAAGGAGACGGAGTGTGGTGGAGGAAAGCAGAAGCAATGCTATTTTAGCTAGCCGCCAGAGGAAGAACGCTTGTGTGAGGGGTGATATTTCAGCAAGAACTGTATTTAGCTTCCTATCTTTGTGACAAAATACCTGAGAAAATCAACTGAGAAGAAGAACACATCTATTTTGGTTCATGGTTTCAGAACTTTTAGTACATAGTCACTGGCTGTGCCGTGGTCTGTGGAGGGGTTGGACACCATGGTGGGGAACATGAATGGAAGTCAACATTCCAGACAGTGGCTAGGAATCAGAGGGGAAGAGGCCAGAGTCTTATACCTTTCCAGAGCGTGTGTCTGGTGACCTAATATCTTTCCAGTTGGCCCTCGCCCTGCAAGGCCCTACATCCTCCTAACAGTGCCACGGGCTGCCCACTAGAGACAAACCAAAATTGTAGCCATGGTGAAATGAGGGAGCAAGACACACAAATGCTTAGGCTAGAGAGCCCGAGGTCAAGAGAAAAGAAAGGCAGTTGTGTGGATGGCAGGGTGTTCACAAGAAGTTTGAAGCCATTAAAGAAGGAAGAAGAATGAATGGCAATACTTTAGAAAACAAGTGATACAGTGCTGCAGACAGATGGAGGCAAAACGCCAAGTAAATTTAAGCCCGCTGAGTTTTTAAGTACAATGGGAAGCTACCTGCGTGCTCTGAGAAGGGATATGTCAGGACAAAAAGCACACTTTAGAAGCTACCGAGTGGTAAGCTGAATTCTAGTCTGTGTTAGGGTATTTAGGGCCAACGAGACTCAGGTAAAGAGCTTGAAACATCATAAAATGAGACTGGAAGGAATTTAAATTGCTAAATAAAATACGGATTAATCTTGTTTATAATTTAAAGGATAATTTCTGTTGATCTATGAATTTTTAGGAAAAATAACTTTTTTGGCACAAGTAAGAGAAAAAATAATTTTGACTATGAAGTTCCTAGAAGATGCAATAAGAGATCATTGGTTTGCAACTGAGAAAATTGGGATAAAGAACTTGATGGTAGATTAAATATGTGATTTATCAGGGTGGGTGCTTGGCATGGTGGTCCATAGCTGTAATCTCAGCATTCTGGAGGCAGAGGCAGGAAGACTGTCACAAGCTCAAGATCAGCCTAGAGTACAAAGTGAGTTCAAATCCAGTTTGAAAACTATATTCCTAGATGCTGCAACAGCAACAACAAAGAAAGAAGAAAGAAAGAAAGAGAGAAGAGAAAGAAAGAAGAGAAGAGAAGGGAAGGGAAGGGAAGGGAAGGGAAGGGAAGGGAAGGGAAGGGAAGGGAAGGGAAAGGAAGGGAAGGATAAAAGAGAAAGAAAACCAAAATTTTTATGACCTGATTGATTGATAAATGATGGAATACTTTATGCTATAGGGAGGTTTGAAAGCAGAATGCTCATAGGCACGAGAAATCAAGTATTCATTTTTGGCCATGCTAAATTTGAGATCCTTTTAAACTTTCAAATAGGAGTATAGATTTAGAAGTTGGATATGTGAACTCAGTAGACAGTTTATTCTGTAGACAGAAATTATGCAGCATCTAGATATAATGCAGTAGCAGGTATTTCTAGTTCTCTGCTTCCCGGGTATATGGTAAGGTTGTAGTTCTTTCCTCCCTTTGGTTAGGTGGAGCCTTAAAAACAGCTGTGAAAGGAAGCTATTCTAGCTTGGACCATTTCACTTCAATCAGGGAGTCTCAAGGGTTTCTTTCCCTTCTGTGATTGTCTACTGACAGATCTCCAGATGGTATCTGCTCCATCTGCCTAGGTCTCAGAATGAGACCAACTTACAGCGTAACTCCCAGCTGACTCACAGTGACATAGCGTGAGTGAGAAACAGAACTTGCAGTTTTGCTTGCCCTGAAAATGAGACTTACATGTCACTGCATCACAGCCTAGTCCATTCTAAATAATGCAGAAAGATGTAAGGTGAAGCACTGACTGAGACCACCTCAGCAGTGGAGAAAAAGGAAAGAGAAGTTCAAAGACTGAGTCATGGTCTGCACTCACAGTTACTAACTAGAAAGTGGAAGAGATGAAAGTCGGACATTTCACATTATTTACTTAACAATTGCCATTATTCATATTATATATTTTTGCCTCGAATTTTCTGCAGAAGTAATAAGAACATTTTCCCTTTCTGAAGGGAAAGAGAATGCTTCTTGAAATACAAATTATTAGCAATTCCAGTATGCATCCATCTATTGTCTAATGACAGAACGGCACTTATTTCTAAATCAGGGCAAGTTGGATTTGTAGTCTTGTTAGCTCCTGCCTGAACAGATTCTTCCAAGAACTATTTTGATTGTTGAGTGTGGTACAGACACCAGACGACCTACAGTCTATAATCTGTGCTCGATGTCATTGTTTCTTCAATATTTTTAGAATAGAGGTAAAAATTTTACTGCCTATTTTAATATGTGGTTCGGTTTAATATATTATAGTCCAATAAATTTAAGGGCATATACCAGGGGTTTGAATGCATTTCCAGTTTTGCTCATTACAAGTTATCTTATCTTTTCAACTCATTTTTTAGTGATACACAATCTGTACATTTTGTGAAATAGGTTATGATAAATTAATGCATGTATGTTATGTGCAATAATCAAATCAAGATACTAAGCAGTTCCAACTCTTCAAAAATTAACCACTTTTATGTGTCAGAAATTTTACACTCTACTCATTGCAAAGTATATCATAGGTTGTTTTAAATCATAGGTACACAGATGTGCTAAAGCAGAACCAAGAATTATGCCTCTACTCTGTGTTTTTCAGGCCTTTTCTTGAGCTTCTTTTAGTCCCCTTCTCACTTCCCTCCACAGCCCCTGATGATCATGACTCTATTCTGTTCTTCTACTCAGTTGACTTATGGGTTTGTGCACATGAGGGAGAATATAAGGTATTCATCTTTCTGTGTCCAGTTAATTGTACTTAACATAATAACCTCTATTCCATCCATGTTTTTACAAATGAAATAATTCCATTCCTCTTTGTGGTTGAATAGTATCTCATTGGGTAAATATGTCTTTTTAAAATACCTTTTATTTTAAAGAGAGTAACACCAAGCAAAATAAAACAGAATAAAGTCAATCAAAACAAAACAGTGTAAGTGATACAAGATTTCAAGTCAAGATAATAGAAAAATCAACAGTGGTTACCACAATGCCTCTTGTCTTCAAAATAGCTGCCCATACCTTCAGACATAGGAAAATCAAACAAAACAGAACAGAGCAGAATGAATAAAACCAAACAATGAACACAACACAGAACTTGAAAACAAGATAATAATAAATCTAAAATAGCTACCCTAATACATCTTGTTATCTTTGAAGTAGCTTCCCACACCATCAGATATAATAAATCAAACAATACAAAACATAATAAAACAAAACAAAACAAAACAATAAAAATAATGTGGGACTTTAACATGAGATAATATAGAATTAACAATGGCTACCACCTTCAGAAGGTGACCCTCATAGATGCTAGACTGTATATTATTATCCTCAAATAGATGATCAGATTACTGGTTTTAGGTCTCCAAAGTCAATGAAACTAAACATTACAAGTGTTAAGTTGTATTTTACTTCAGTAGCTATTATCTCAGCCTGTGTTTCTCCAGATCAGTCGGTTGCTCACAGTATGGGGAAAACTGTGGCTCTTCTTGTCTCCCAGCCCTTGTGCTGGGAGGGGCTTGCATTTGGTTGTCCTGCCCAAAGCCTGCGCATGGCACTGACTCAAATGGCTGGATTCTTATTCTCCTCTCCACAGCCCATGAATGACACCAACTAACAGGAAGTGGCTGGCATCTGGTTGACCTCTTCATGGCCAGTACATGGTGCCAACTCACAGGGAGTGGCTGGCTTCTTGTTCTCTTCCCTGAGGCCTGCAAATGGTGCTGACTAACAGGAAGAGGTTGGCGTCTGGTTGTCCTCCCTGCAAACCATACATGGTGCCAACTCACAGTAAGTGCCTGGATTCTTGTTCTCTTCCCCACAGCCAATGTGCCATTTTTATATGTTTGTCTATTGAAGAACATCTGGGTCAGTTTCATATTCTGGCTATTATGAATAGTTGGCAATAACCATGAAATTGCAAGTATCTGTTTGATGATTTTATCTCATTTGAATACATTTCCTGTAGGAGAATTACTAGATGATATGGAAGTACTATGTCTAGGTTTTTGAGGAATCTCCATACTGTTTCACATAAAACCTGTTGCTGTGTCTTTATTGGTTGGATTATTTATCTCTCAACTTCAGTCTTACATGAATGTTAGACCACTTGAAATAATAGGTATATTCCTCTGGCATGCTCCAGGAGGAGAACCAAAGAATGGCGCCAGAGATCCGTCGATGGCCATGGTGGAACCAAGGGGCCTACACAAAGAAGCAATTCATCCACCCTCTCGGTAAGCGCCTTCCTCTGGTGTGAACCAGGTGGAGACTCAGTAGTGTCTCTTGAGCATACTGGTGCACGGGCTTGGAATCAAACATCCCAAACATCCCCCTCCCCCTCCCATTAGCAACTGGGGACAGTTCTGAGCATCTCTTGGCAGGATGACTGTATGCAACATAGCAAATGTGGGGGGTCTCCTCTATCTTCTCTTTGAAAGCAAGTGTTTTCAGTTTTGTTTCATTATAATTATTTGATTTATTCTATTCAATATTCTCTTTTGATTGATTTTATAATGCTCTGTCTTTGGTTTGATTTTGCTGTACTTAATTGACTAGACAACTATTGTGAAGATAACAAGATATACTATGGTACCTATTACTGTTTTCCTGGTAACCTGCTGTGAAGTTCTGTACCAAATTCACTGCACTGCCTCAATTGGCTTTGTTCTGTCTTGTTCTGTTGTATTTCTACTACATTCAAAATTTAAAAAAAAAGAAATAATAGATATTTGGGGCCTCGGTGATGGGTTTCAGAAAAACTAGCACATATATACAATTTATTTATATATATTAACTGGTGTGCATACTTGCCTTTGTAATTTTCTACCATGACACTTGATAAACTAAAAGTGTGGATGATAAATAAGATATAAATGCTTCTAAGGCCACCTTTCCTTGTTAGGTTGTCAAACAATGCACAATATTGTAAAATTGTCACAGTTTCACTAGTGGCCAGAATTGCTTCCATTTATAAAAGTGAATCTTGAAACTATCCTCTTGTGCCTTGTCCTGTATTAGGAAGTTCATTTCACTGCTGCTATAATTTTATCTTTGAAGACAATTTAATGTATATTTATGATTTCAAATTCTTATTTAAAAATTCACTGCCCATGATGATACTAATAAAAATAGTGCTGCTGAGGTGACCACAGAATGAGCAGATATGTTTTTAATGTGGCTGAGCACATGGAGACAGGTGATGACAATTGTGTCACAGCATGCTCTTCTTCCCAGCAAGGTGCAAGTTTCCTTTGACATTGACTTTAAAACTGTCCCAAATTTCCGAAACTCTGAAACATTTTGCAAGGACAAAAATATTTATTGTTTGAACACTGCCTGATCACTTTTCTCTAGTTTCATTTCACTGACCCATCTCAGACAATAACACAGCTATTGAGAAATTGAGAGCTTTGAATATTAGTATGAAAGAGAGAGAGATGGAGACCCAGAGAGACACACAGAGAAAACCTTAATCACAAAGAGGCAAGGCCACCAAAGCAATGGGTGGAAGGATAAGAAGCACATAGGCATAGTGAAAGACTTTGTGATCAGGTGGAATTGCCAACGGCAGAGTTGGAAAATACGAGAGCTGGGAATGAGAAGAAAAGGAAAAACATGCGCCAATATTGTAACTGGATTTCCATTCTAGGTTTCTAGTGGTACAAGTAAAAAGTGAAATTCACTTCCCTTTTTGAGCTCTGCTTCTTGAGGCAAAATTGCATGCTGAAACAGGCTGCTGGCTCATTCAACCATTCATTCATGAAATCATTTTTAACTGAGCTCCTACTGTAGGTCAAGCATTTTTGTAGGTTCAGGAATATGGTAATAGGTAGAAATCTTAGTCTTCAAAGAGACTATGTGTAAGGAAGCATTAACAGAACAAAGTTTTAAATTATGGCAAAGTAACATCAGTTGAAAAGAAACATATCAGAAATGGTAGATGGGAAATATGGGAAGGAGACAAATATTTTAAGAACATTTTGGAGGCAAGAGTAAAAGCTTTGAGTCTGTCAAATCCTGACTTGTTCCAGGAAGGGGAAGGCCTGTGTGCCTGGAGTCAGGTGAGCTGAGAGGGGATTGGAATGCATGGTGACAGAAACAACAGGGTCCAGGGCCTTTTGGGCTACTTCGAGGATCCACTTCTACTGGGAATGACATAAATCTTTGGAAGATTCTGAGTTTCACCACAAGATAGGTTTGAACTCTGTTTTATTCACGCTGCAGGAATGAGCATTGTTTTGATCAGCTCCAAAAATTAAATGTTAGCATTCAAAACATTTACTTTCAATTTCACATGTAAACCGAAGTTTGATGGTTATGGCATTTACATTTACAAAGTAGGTATCATATTGCATATGAGAAATTGCCTGTACCAATATACACTGTTCTTTAATTACTGATTAAATAAAAATAAATAAAGCTAAATAGACAATGAAAAACTTTGTTATGAGTAGGCTTGAAGTGAAAGTTCTTGCTATCAGCTGAATTTCCTTCATGCGAGAGGTGATTATGCTTATAAGGCATGAACTTCACAAACATGGAGAACAGATGAGGTTGTAGCTGGTAATTTCCTTTTCCCTTGGGTGAAGTTTGAGAGACCTCTTTGCAGGGTCACAGTATCCCCTCTACTGTCATTCCTTGCTGTTCAGCAGATATTAGGTATCCCAGAGGGCAAAAGCCAGGAATAAATGGGAATTATCACAATTAATGTCTGCAACACACCCAAATACAGATGATTTCCTGTCAAGGCAGAATTCATGGACTTGGGGCAAAGGGGGTAAAAATATTGCCAAACTTAAATGCTTAAATTTCATCAGGATAGCCTCACTATAATTTACAAAACAACAGAGGAGGGAAAATTCCACACTTTAACAATCTGAAGAACAGCAATTTAAGTCACAAGAAAATAAATTCATTTTTTCCTTTTTCTTTTTTATTTTTTTTCCCTCACCCAGTTCCCCCTATAGGGGGCAACAGACAGAAACTCAGCTCTGGGAGCCCAGCCAAAGCATGGGGCAAAATGGTTGCAGATAATGGGAATTAAATGAGAAGGCGATGGAGTATGGTTCTCTGGAGACCAATAGGTCTAGCTGTACAAGTCATGGAGATATCAGGCAGAAGGCAAGCATGGTTTTCAAACTATTTACAGTCTCTTCTGACTTGCAGGGAGGATTCTCCAAATACAGTGTTCAGGACTGCTCACTGGGTGTTTCAAGGTAGATGAGAAAGTGAAGAAAACATGTCATGTCCAAGCACTGCCCATTTCTTCCGCAGACCTAGGCCAGAGTCCAGGGAAAGTTACTGCGGAATATGAAATTTCTTAAAATAGAGCCATATGTTACTGGCTTTCCTGATACAAAGATGAAAAGAGAGAATGAATAAAAAGGGGACATAGGAGTAGATGAATTCATGACTAATGGAAAAACACTAAGTTAACCAGAAGTAACAGGGCAGCCCTGTAATCTCTCAGTGCTGCTGGAAACTGAGGCAGAGAGATTTCAAGTTGTAGCCAAGTGTGGGCAATTTAGTGATTTAATGAGACCTTGTCTCAAAATAAAACAATAAAGGATTGGAGATGTAGCTCAGTGTGAAAGACCTGGGTCCACACCTAGTACCACACACGTTTGTGCACACACACACACACACACACACACGTCAAATTACGGCTTAAAAAATCTGTATTAGTCCCCATGCAGTCATGTAAAAGAGACGTGGCAGTGCTACCTGTGCATATACCCTATTCCAGCTGTTGAAGAGACTAACGCAGCACAGGGCTGCATAAGATAATGTGTAATGCAGATATTCAGTGCATTCTAAATGTTGATATTTGAAAACTGGATATTCAAAACTTCACACTCATAACTGTCCTGCTTTCGTATTTGAATCCCAAGGATTCTATATTATGGTATAAAATTGACCAATCTATCCCTTTTACCCTTCCTAAGTAAATAACCAAAATCATTCTATAATTCATTTTGGAGTTAACCTTTAACTAATTTTCTCTACTATCTTTTGGGAAAAATGAAGAAAAAATATAAAAACTACTTAAGAATGTCACTGTATCCCTTTGTGGTACTTTTACTTCCTTTTCTCAAAATCGTCATTTCTATACTTATGTTATGTATCAAAAAGTGAGTCAGTTTAAGTTCCAGCCTCCCTCTCTGTGTCTCCGCTCACCCACCCCCCTCAGCGCACAAGGTCATTAATTGCTATTGGGACCTTCATAAACCCTAGTCTGCCGATGGGGTGAGAACTCTATTGTTAAATGTATTATGGCAGGACTGTCTTTGGAGATTGCCTGCTTGATTGCTTTGTAAAGGCCCAATGGCACACAGCAATTAAAATCCATAGACCTCTCTAACCCTTCTGATGTTTTATGGGCCTTTTTGTGTCCTTCGGTAGAGTTTACCATTTGTGTATTTCCCATTGGGTCTCTGTTTCAAAAGTCTAAGTGGGATTTTTTTATCCACTGTGATAAAGCTAGTTATACATCATGTAAAAGGTTAATGAATATTTTCAAAAGGAACATATGTTTTAAGTCAGATGGTGAAAGTTATTCTAAAAATGGGTATATAAAAAATGAAGTTATTTTCCCAATCTTAGAGTTAATTTCTATAAACCCCACAAATACCTGGGGTTCCTAAAATAAAACATAGCTTGCAAAATGGAAATGACCTCAAAACTGAAGGAAGCAGTTTAAGTGGATGTGGAAGGCTTCCTTTGAGCCACACGCATGTATGTTTATGTGTTCTATTTCACAGAAAAGAGAGGTTTCTCTGGGTAGAGGGTTCTGCGCACAAAGACTCCTGCTTTTTTTTCGGATGGGAGAAATATGATATCTAATGGAGGGGACGGGAAGAGGTCCTCCAGAGTAAACGTTAAGGACTGCAAGACAGCAGAGGCTGAGCTATAGTTCTCAGACCCCGAGCCTTCTCACAGCACCACGTCCCTGTCTACTCTCAGCACCCATGGGCAGCTCCCGTAGTCCACCCGTGAAACCGCTTGCCACTCACGCTGCCTTCAGTCATCTGACGTTGTAATTGCTTTCTCTCCCTGAATCTCTCCCTCCCCCGACTTTCTCACTCTTCTTTACTTTGCTGTACTCTTACATACTCAGAGCGGCTTCAGAAATCGTCACTGGAAAAATGATTTGCACAATTTTAAAGCAAATTATTCAGTGCCTAGAGGTCTTTGAAGGAAAAGTATGATTGAATTTCAGACAATGAGTCCTGACTTTTGTAGCGTACTCTGCAGGAAGTCCACATACTTTACTGTACAGTTGCACAAACTCCTATTTTAAGTGTAGATGGTAGAGCCGAGGGAACATTATTCCCACATTATAAATTTTCTAAATGATATTCTGAGAAAGCATTTTGTGCACTGAAGCTAAGAAACAGATATCCTACACGCAGGAAATGTGGGAGGAAAGGAAGATGAAGAGGCAGATGATACATTTTTTTCTTAATCCACACTATTAGACGGTCCTAGATCAACAGGAATAACTCCTTGCCCATTTCTGTGGGGTTCTCACCTACTTATGGAAACATACTACTAAGCTTACTTCAGAAGCAGTGGACACACTTAGACGCCTTATCTTCTCACTGCTAGAAAGATAGCCTCTTTAATGAATGGTGCTGGAGAAACCAGCTTTCCACATGCACAAAACTAAAGCTACACTCAGGTATATCACAGTGCACTAAACTAAAGTCAAAATAGATCAACGATCCAAATATTAAAACATAGGTACAAAATCTACTGGAACAGAGACTAGGTTGGTCTCTTGAAGACACGGTGTAGGCAGAGATTTTATGAATACAAAACTGATAGCACAGGAAATACTACAATGAATCAACAACTTGGATCTCATTAAAAATTATTATTTTGTAAATTATTATGTCAAGTGTCCACTGCTTCTGAAGTAAGCTTATTCCCTGTAGTTATCAATGTTTTCTAGAAATACATTTTCCAAAGTATAGTCCATACCCTTAATATACCTACATTACCTGTTTTGTTTGTTTGAAAGATAAATTTTTGATTGACTTTTTAAAATTGAAATATTTTAGGATATTAATTGAAAGGAATTTCCTCACATAATACTTAATTAGACAAAAATGGAGAAACTTTTGTTCAGCACAGGTACCCATCTCTGATAAAGCAGAACTTGTAACATAGACCAAACTAAAAATCACCTTACTTTTTTCCATCTTAATCAGTAATGTAGAATTAATCAGTGTTACACTAATCCAAAACCACAACAGATTGTTTTTTAGTAAAAAATCCAATTCGTGGGGGCTGAGGATGTAGCTCAGTAGCACAAGCACCTGCCTGGCAAGCACAAGGTCCTGAGTTCAAATCCAGTGCCCCCCCAAAAGAAATCCAACTTGTTCATTTACATTTCAGTATTTTTGTACAGTGTATTCAATACTGACATTTATTATCCTAGACAAATAAAGGCCCTAAGTAAATTGAATATATCTTCAGATTATATTTTATAAGTTTGGGTAAGAATAAAGACAATGTGCTATTTAAAAATATCTATGGACAGGATACTCTAAGAAATTACCCATTTTAAATATATTTAATGACATTAAATATTTTTGTGGGTAAATATACTTAGGGACATAATATATTTAATAGCACTAAATCAGATTTTCTTTTGTGTGTGCTAGCACTGAATTACACTCTAGTTACTTTCCAGTATTAAGGCTATGTTGTTAATATGGCTCTTGGGTCATTACCAAGCCAGGATTTTAACTTGTTACACCTTTCATGGTTATAAAATTCTTTAAATTAGGTAAAGATTGATTTAGATATTTTCATAAAGTACATGGAAGCATCAGTAAAATAACTAAATATTGGGGACCTGGCCAAGATCCCCAACTGCCTACATGAGGGGTACAGCAAAGGGCAAACTAAGAAACAGAGACAAGTTTAGTAATGTATGATGGCGAGCTTGAAGATCAATGCCTCAGGAGGAGCAAAAACCCAAGACTCCAAGCCAGCCACTAGTGACGGGTGTGTACAGTGCCATGACTGTGTGCAATGATAGAAGAAGCTGGCAGAAGACTCCAGGTCAGCAGAAGGTTCAGAGGTCAGTGACACTGCAGGCAGTGGATAATCCTAGGATAACTCAGAGGGTGGAGATGATTTTAGTCTGTGAAAGATCTTACTCTGAAGTGTTCTTTTTCATTTTAGAAATCTTTAGTCTTAGAGGGTGGGAGAGGATGGCCCACCCCAAGAGTTAATGGGAAGTCTCAAAAGGGTGATACCCTGATCTCACCGTATAAATCCATTTATGCCTTAGGGAAGGATGCCAAATTAACCACTGCAAATTCATGGTCCCTAATAATTAAACTCTTTCAAATCATAGTATAGTGGGTTAAGCCCTTCCTAAATTTGATCATTTTGTTCATTTTCCATGGATTACCGAATCTACTTCACAATGGATTCTGTTGTCTAGATTCAACTCATATAATCCATGCATTATAAAAATTATGATAAAACATAGAACATGTGGGGAAACTTTTCATGTTTTTTTAATGGAGCTAATGTAGTATTAGCAACAAAACTAGCTAAGGACAGTGTAGCAATACAAAAATTAAGGACTGATCTCATTGTTATATAAAATCATCAAAATCTAAATAAAGTTCTTCCCTCAAGAATATCCAGGAAATTATCACCATGATACATAATTACAAATGCAACAAATAGACCAGAATAGAAACATTTATTCTATAAGTTTAGTAAGATATTTTTACTTCAATGGGCTTTTAATATAATTCATCAAAATTACAAATTAAATGAAAAGATATAACCTTTGGAAAAAGTAACAGAAGCTGGTTAGTATGTGTAGAGGACAAAATTGTATACCCAGAGAGAAATATTATATTTTATATGCAATTTATGTATACATTATGCATATATACATAAAATTGTACATAGATAGAACTAAAGAAAGATGGCAGGTCACATATGTACATACATGTATGCATGTACATGATATCTATAACTCTATGTGTCTATATATCTACATCTGTATCTAAATCTGGATATAAACTCCCCCACATATATGCATGTACATATAAGTATATCTTTCTTATACTATACTAATCTTTATAAAATAAAATAAAGTAAAATACCTTATTAACAATAATAAGAGTATCTAAAAGGCATGCGAGGCTAAATTTATCCCAAGCAGGACAAGATATTTGATGGAGAAGATGTAAAACTTTGTTGAATCGCATGAAAAACCTTATATCTGATGGTATTAACTATGGTAACATGCAGAAATAGTATTATAAAGAGGTCAGTTTTATCTCAATCTGTAGATCTAACAATGTCAAACATCTTGAAATATTTTTAATGGATGTTATAGAATTCCTAAGTGATTTAGTTCTTTAAAAAATTGTAATGAGTATAGAAATAGAAAAAAGTGCAAGAAATTTTCAAAGATAAAGTAAGGAGTTTTTTTTCACAATGAAATATGTCATAATAATAAGGGTACAAGATTCCATTTTCATTTTCTAGGCCCAATTCCAGTGCCGCTCTTTGTCCCCACCAGTTAAGGCCTGGCCTGAGGACAATCCAGCTGCCCAGGGAGGCAGGTGGCAAATCAACCCCCACTCAAGGCAGCTACACCTCAGTGAACATTGGAGTCACTTTCTGTGGCCACAATGCCGCCACTGCCCAGAGAAACTGATCTCCCTCTGGCTAAGGGCAGAGAGGCTCTTCTGAGAACCCCCCCCTAATATGCTGCTGTTCTAGGCAGAGCCCGAGAGGGACACGCGTCCCTCTGGGATGCAACACGGTGTCTGTCGGGAGAAAGTGGGGCTATCTGTAGGTGGTGGAGGGGCCCTGTGTTCCTGTGGCTCGGGGATGGGGAGTCTGGCAGTGCCTGGGCTGCCTCCTGCAATAGCTGCAAGTAATTCACACTCACCATTCTTGACTCCCTATGGTCTTGTTTTGCAGTCCTATATCACTTCCATTGTTTTGTTGGGTTGGGTTTTATTCTCTTTTGGTTTGTTTGATTATGTTAAATCCAATGGCAGGAGCAGCTGTTTCAAAGATAGCAAGATATATTATGGTAGCAGTTTTGGATTTACGATTGGCTTGTTTTTAAGTCCTTTATTGCATTCATTGTTTTGTTTTTATTGTTCCTCTTTTATTCTATTCTGTTTGATTTTTACTATGTCCAAAGTTATCTACTGCTATTTTGAAGACATCTAAATGCATTATGGTAACTATTGTTGATTTTGTAATGTTTTGAAGTCCTAAATCACACTGGTTTGTTTTGATTGATTTTACTCTGTTTTATCCTTTTTAAAATAACAAAAGAAATAGGAAAGGAAGCCCATGTAGAACTCTAAAGAGTATGTAGGTTTTAGTTCTGTAAAATATCTGTGATCACAATCAATAGAGAATTAAGAGATAGCCAATAATTAATCCAGGCTCATTTAACTATTCAATTTTTTGTCAATATCAGGTTAAGTAAATGGAAGAAAATTGTAGATTGATTAAATCACATATTTTAATAGCAAAACTTTCAAATTCACGGAATAATTTTTTTTAAATACAGTGGCATGTCTTAATAGATTATTCACAATTTAATACTGAGAAAAAATATAAATTAATAGAATTACAAGCATATTGTCTGTATCAGCTTATTCAACACCTACAATTTAAAGGAGGAAAGTGGCTTGGATCATCCTTTCAGGGGGTTCAGTTCATGGTTGGCTGGCTCTAAGACAAGAGCTTCATGGTGGAGGGGCTTGGAGGAGCAGTTTCTCACCTCATGGAAGTCAGAAAGCAGAGCAGAGCAGGAGCACTAGTGGAAATATACCTTCCAAAGGTACACACCTAGCAACACCCCTCCAACTGGACTCCACATTTCAATAGTACATTTAGCTTTGAACATCTGTGGGCTAACACTAGTCCACAATATAAATCCAGTCAATTGACGATTAAGATGAACTGACACCACTCCATTGCTTTTCAACTTCCCGCATAATGATAGCTCCTTAAACCATATTTAATCACTAGGGAAAAGAACGTTTGTAATTTCACATAACATGATATATACAACTGTCATGTGTGCAGCCTTCCTCCATGGAAGCCTTTCCATTGTGCCAATTCTGTTGTGGAATCATCTAACCCTGGACTGAATCTGTGACAAAATACACTCTTCCTTTCAATTGTAGGTGTCAGAGAGTATTTAAGCAAGTGGAACGTACCAAAGACTATATCTTCAGTGTGTGTTTGTATTACCTGACAATCTTTTAAAGTTCATATTCTATTGCCAGAGGTTTAGCTCAGAGGTACAAGTGCCTGCCTGGCAAGTGCGAGGTGATGAGTTCAATCCCTGGTACCAAATAAATAAATAAAATTAAATTCATGTTCTGATACACTAGGTGTGGGGCAAGATGTAGCTAGCATGAAAACAATAAGGAAGAGAAATATTAATATATGTTTATAGTTGAAGTATGGAGGAAACTGTGACTTTTCATATAATCCATTCACTCAAAATGTCAAGCAGGTATTTCACATACATACCACCAAAACCCACTGATAAATACATGCTCATTTTTTACTTTGACCATGTAAAGTGATCTGAGTATAGATTTGAGAAATGTATATAAAAGACAGACAGGTATACAGTGAAGGAGACAAAAATCAATCCATATATAATTTTTATTTTAAGAATTATTACATAGATTAAGTTTTGTAAAATGTTTATAGGAGAAGCATCACTGTGAATATACCCCAAAAGAACACGTTTCCTCTGTTATGTGTATCTTTAAACTCAGTAAGGACACAAATTTATCACATAGTTTTGAAAAGCAAAAGTTGAATACAGGTCTGAATAGCCTAAAATCACGGTGTTACCAGAGTTACGGTTCTTTCGAGAGACTACAGAAGAATCTACTTCCTTGCCTTTGCTTGCTTTTACAAGTCTCCAATGGTTCTTGGATTGTAACCACCTACTGCCTCTCACTTCAAAGCAAGAAAAGTCAAATCTCTCTGAATCCTTCTTCCACCAGAAGCTATTTTTTCAAGTGACTCTGGGAAAAATTCTCTACCTTAAGGATTCATATAATTGGGTAGTGCCCAGCTGGGTATTCAAAGGTAATCTTCTTATAGCAAGGTATTTAGTAAATGACACCTACAATGTCCCTTTTACTATGTATGTAAAGTAACAATTAAGAAGATAGAAGATAAAGGCATCTTTAGGACACCATTATTCTGTCACTCTCAGTTTTGAAAAACTATCACAGGAAACAAAAAAGTTATCTTTAATTAGTGAATAAATATTAGCAAATCACAATAGCATTAAGGAATCATTCACAAACATCACAAAGCACAAAGGAAAATAGCAGAGAAAAAAGCAATAATGAAAGTCCAAAAGAGAAAAAAGAGCAAAATTTGTTTACCTTTAACATAGTCATAGACACATATAAATGAGACAGCAATTTATGAAAAGGGACTACAAATAGCCACTCACACAAGGAAAGATTGTAATCTCTCTCACATCATATAAATAAGAAACAACCTTCAGATGATATGATATCAGCTGCTTTTCTTAAATTCACAGTGCTATATTTTATCCACTAATTAAGACAGATGTTAAAATTGTTATTTCAAATGTTCTAGATATTATAATCTAACATAACATTTTAGGAAATCAATTTTGAATTATGCCTTAAAAATCTTAAGAGTTTGGACCACGGATATAGCTTGGTGGCACAGTGCCTGCCTGGCAAGTGTGAGATCCTAAGTTGAATTCCTAATACCAAAAGAAGTTAAGTAAAATAAAAAATTTTTAAAAATTTAATAATCTTAAGAGTTTATACCCTTGAATTAATAAATTATTTCCTATTTGTCTGAAGAAAATAATTAGAAAAGTCACCTCATATGTATATAATAAGCATTGTTTAGTAGATCATTTTTATACTAAGTAAGTAACTATGAACATGTAAATATGACATAAGCATAGGATGGACTATTAAAAAATCATGGAGTTTAAAAAAAAAAAAAAATATATATATATATATATATATATATATATATATATCCTAAAGACTGCTATGAACTCAAAGTGGGAGAAAAATTACTAGCTTCAGAAACTATGAAGTATAACCAATAAATTCATGAACATATAAATATAAATAAAAATGACCCTGTTTATTAAAAATTCTCAATTGTGTAAACAAATGCATTTTTCTTTGAGTCATTTTTCTATTATAAAATGCAAACTTTTAAAGAATAAAGAATCAAAGGTAAAGAATAAACATTAAGAAAGAACAACTTCTAAAGCAGAATGAAAGAGAAATTATGTTATAAAAGCACATACATTTTATATTAAAGTTTTAGATCAAATTTTTTAAATTCTTGTGGAAATCAGAATGTATTGGCATTTAGAATTTAAAAGTGAAATCAGAAACCTTACACTATATTATTTAGAAACATTTTTTAGCCAACTAAAACATTTTGAAGTCAATAATTCTATAAAGTATTAAGCATGTTAAAAAGTGATTGATAAAGAACTGAAATCTATTAAATAGCTAAAGTTCAAGTAATTATTAGCATAACTAAAAATATTCATGCAAAGATCAAAATATTTCATGAAACTGTTAATAATGTAATTATGGTGACCTGTTGTGCCCACAGGTATAGGAAAGCAAACACGTGTTTGCTAACTCCTGTTTGTAGTAAATATCAGCAACTGGCATAGGCATAATTTTTAGATTAGTCTTGCAGTTTTCTGTTACGATTTATTACAAAACATTATAAAAAGACTTTTCTAAAGGAAAGTAGAAACTATTAAGCTCATTATTATAAGATACCTTTTTCAAAATTGATACTACATCATACATATAATTCCATTTAGGAAGAGAGGATTTGGTAAAATAAGATGATGATTTGTCATCGATATTTTCTACAATTCCAAAGGAAGTCATGAAAGAGATCTGTGGAGATGTACACTGAATACAAGATAAACTCAGAACTGGAGTACTCCATATTGTTCCTAGGTATTAGGATTGCAATATGACAAAGTTTGAGGGTCTATGTATAAAAACACTTCATCCACAAACTCTCTTAGACAGAACTTCACAGCTCAGGCCATTGTTTGGAGTTGAGTGTGATACTTTTCCTTGTTCTTAAATAGGTTGTTTCCTGTTTAACCCACTATAATTGCTTGATTTGGGCTTGCCAAGATCTCAAGAAGATGAAAATGAAAATTTGTGAAAATGCATAATCATGGTATCAATAGGTGTTTGAATATGAATGGTTTATTTCTTAAATTGAGAATTGGGTTTTTCATATGTATAGTATAAAAGGATGTAAAATATGTCAGGTTTTTCAGTGACGTAGGAGGAAGCTCCCTCGTATAATATTTTGTGATAGCCACCCTTGTTATTTGATTTGATTAAGAGATACCTAGGAGATTAGTGAAGCACATTTCTCAGTGTGTATGTGAGGTGTTTCCAGAGACACTGGCATATAAACCAGAAAACTGTAGAGGGCCCCATCCAATAAGATTGCAACCTGGGGGAATGAAAAGGGGGAGAAAGGTAAAGCTGACCTGTATTTAAAAGCTCGGTTCTGCTTGAGTGTGTATGTGTCTTCACTTTGGTCATAAACTAGAGCTTCCAGGGATCTTCCAAGCCTTGAGCCTTGGGCTGGTGCTGCATTACTTACTTTACCTCGTTCTGAGGTTTCCAGCCTCTGTTTTTCTAAGATACATTATCTACTATGTATTTTTCATACATTTTTACATTATTTACTAAAAAAAAATATTTTCTATTTGAAATAAACTTGTTATAGTCAGGATTTACAAAGGAATGTACTTAATATGGAACACGTTATTGAAGATTTTTTACCCGAAGAGTCAAATGCAAAAGAGTGTAGGAAATCTGTCTAGACACTAAAAATCCAAAGAATATAACTGAGGGCCTGGATCCCAGAGCAATGTCCTACCGGAGTCCAGTTGATGACCTGGAGCCCATGACAGTGTCTTGTGCAAGTCTGTAGCGAGGATCTGCACTAGGGAAGACAGAAGGCGGTGTTGAAGCTAAAGTCTGTGACAGTGGGTGGAGGATCTGCACTGGAGCCAGGAAGTGATGTTCACGGTAAGACCGGAGCTCCTCCGGTGATTAGTTCACTTCAGGAAAGTCAGTGTGACAAGTTTCTCCAGGAGGATCAACAGCATAACACCAATCAGCTTGGTGTTACGACCTGACCGTTAGTTAATCCACCTCGTAACTCAATTGTTAGCTCCCAAGAAGATATATTTGTATACTTGCATTTCAAATTGCATACTCAGAGTACAACATGAAAAACTTTGTTACATATGTTTGAAATAAAGGTGTGCCAATCAGGATCTGTCTCTGACTATAAGTTAATTTGTTCGTTTAAACAATATACTTATTTTGAGCAATGTTTGGGAAACATGGATTGTAGCCCAAATATGCATTGCTGCCTGTGTTGTGTTGTTTGTTCTATTTGTGGCATTGTCTAGAGCTACTTAAATTGTATGTCCCTTTCCTGCTTTAATTTTGCCACCTGTTTTAGGGACAGTTTTACTTACACACAGTCACACACATGTATTTATGCAGAATATCTGACTACTTTGTGTCTGTAAGAGCAGAGTGACATAGTTGTAACAGAATGTTGAAAAGCCTCTTAAAGCCTAAATCCAATGAAATCAAGCTATTATTGTAAGTTCAGCACATATGGATTTTAAAGTTTTTATTATATTTTTGGCAAATCCTGAGAGTCATTTTAGTGCAGAGTATATGTAATTTCCTCTTTGCCATTACTTTTTAAAATTTACTAAGTTCTCTTACCTTTTTGCCCTGTACATTTTACTCGGTATTTTTTTAACCTCTCTTGTTTCTTTACTCCTACATGTAATTCCATTTGAGGAGAGCAATGAGAGATGAGAAGAATTTTAGCAAAGAAATTGCCAGGTATTTGCAAAGTCATACTGCCAGTTGAGTTTCCACAAGGCCACGGGACAGTTAGCAGAATGGAGCCAGAAGGAGCAGAGTGACCTCCAGTGACTTCACCTTCAATTTCCTACCTCTTTCCCTCTGCGATAAACTCAGTATTGCTTTGCTGTCTAAAAGCTCAGCAAAAAGAATGACTGTAGAAGTTCAGCAGAGAGGATGTTTGTCTGCTGGATTTATTTCAACCTGCTCCTCTTAGTTTCCTGTATATTGAGTTAGGAAAACAAGTTTTATCTTCATTTCTTCAGAACATGTAAATTTACATGTTTTAGAACATGTAAATTGAAAATACAATGATACAAAATACATAGTTTGACCTCTTGGTAGCTGTCTGGGCATAGAACATATTGGAAAAGCATCTTCTGTCTCAATTTTCTTACATGTAACAGAGAACTGTTGTAAGAATTAAAAGAGATAATATACAAACACTTTAAGCACACAATACTTTAAGCATGCCTACAGCAGGGCAGGACACATGTGAAATATTCAGTGCATATTATGCATTTTCAAATAAGCAAATAAAACCACCATCTTTATTGACTGTTTTCTTAAATTATCTGAGATAAGAATTTCTTATAGCAATACTGTTTCCCTTTTCTAGGCAAAAGTAAACATTTTATATCATAATTATCTAGCTTGGTGGTATAACTCAGTATTCATGGATAGGTTTCAGATATTACAAGTGTTCCGGATGTGAGAAAATTCCCAGATTTGAATTCCTCATTTAACCTACCCTCAGACAATAGGACCATTAGCAAGGAAGGTCTAACTGCTGATTGCCTATCTCCTATTAGAAAATCTTTGTAGAGACAGCATTTCATAGAGAAGCTTAAAAATTGCTTGAACTACTAGAAATTTCAGAAGAAATAGGTGATTCAAAAGAATATAATGGTGAATACATCCCGTCATCAGGTAGCGGTGATAAAAAGACCCTTTGACCCACTGACAATGGTAATTGATTATCTCGTGATGAAAATGAACAACCATAACTCCTAGGTACTTAAATACACGGCTCCATGTTATCCTTGGCTTTAACGGTGTTCTCTGTGTGCATATAAATGTTAATTTTATTAATTAATGTCTTCTGAATCCTTTCATATTTTATTATGGATTAATAATGAATATATTCTTTAGCAGTATTGGCAAAAATGTTTATAGGTGGTTGATCTTTCATTTCAGTCACATCTAATACACCAATATCTTTCTGTAAGATCATAATATCTAAACATCAGGTCTCAAACATCTGGTTCTGAATATATTTTTAATTAAGCATGCATTCAATTTATATTCTTTCATGCATATGATTATATGATAATGTCCAATAGATCTGGAGATAGATTGCATAAAACTCACCCACAAATATTCTATTTAGCCTCTGTCTTAGCTTAATAAGATGATTGATGAAGCTGAGGAGGGGTAGATGTATCAGAAACCAATCACTATTTTGATAGCATGGCTTTAAATCAGATGACAAGATAGATGTTACCTCAAGTACTTCTGATATAGGAGAAAGAAACTCCCAACCTGTCTGGTCAGAGTTTGTGTTCTCTGAAATCAAAGAATGAATTTTAGGAATAATGGAGGTTAAGAGCAGAATATATTTATTGAGAGAAAGAAAGCTGCTGTCTGAGAAAGAGACAAAAGTTGTCCCAACTGGGTTATCAAAGACTCTGGCTTTTCAAGGGACTTTTATAGAGTAAAACCACAAAGCGAGGAGAGTCACGGTGAGGAAAAATGGGAAATCATAAGGTGGGCATGAGGTGGAGCAGAACTATGATTAACCAAATAAGATTGTGAGCATAATTGCTCAGGTAAAATTGATTAAATCTGGGAAAATGGTGAAGAAAGTCACACAGTAAGCAGGCATGAATATAGAACAGGTCCTCTTGTCTGTAGGGAGTTGATTTAGTGGCTCTTTCTGGATTCCTCAGGGTGATAGAGACCTATTTAGAGTATCAATCCCTGATATTTATCCTTAGCATGTGGGTGCATTTGCTTGATTTTTTTTATTGTAAAGAGAATAAAACAAAGCAAAATAGAATAAAGCAAATCAGAGCAGAACAAAGCAAGTGGCACAGGACTTCAGAAGAAGACAACAGGAAAACAACAATGGCTACCATAATGTCTCTCATTTCCTTCAGAATAATTGCCCATACCTTCACACACAATAAAATCAAACAAAACAAAACAGAATAGAATAAAACCAATCAAAACAAAAGAATGGAAACATTACAAGACTTAAAAAAAGATAATAGAAAATGAACAATACCTAATATAATGTGTCTTGTTTTCTTCAAAATAGTCATCCATAGCTTCACATATGATAAAATCAAATCATATAAAACAGAATAAAACAGAAGAATTAAAGCATTATAGGACTCCAAAACAAGATAATAGGAAATCAACAATGGTTACCATAATACATCACGTTATCTTCAAAATAGCTGCTTATACTACCAGACACAATAAAATCTAACAAAACAAGATAGAGTAAAACCAAATCTAACAAAATTATGAAATTAGTACAAGAATTCAAAACAAGATAATAGGAAATTAACAGTCATTACCAATTTTCATTCTTAGGCTTTTCCTTCCCTATTACTTTTGGGTTTTGGATCCCACTAACTCCTTTGGTTTTTTATGTTGAGAGATAACGGTGTTCACCTGTATGAATCCAAACCATCTCACCCATGAGCACGATCTCCATTTGCATCCATTTACCTACAAGAGCCTCAAGATTATCTTACTTTATAGGTGGGCAGCTTTCCATTGTGTGAAGATATCATATCTTTCACATCCATTGTGTGGTTTATAGGCAAGTTACCCTTTCTTTTTTGTGGTTTCCTGTTGCATGGAACAATTGTTTTCTCTCTTTTGATTTCATGAATCTCCTTTCAACTTAAATGTGTTTTTTTAATACAGTGTACTGATGGTTCTTGCTTCTTGATCCACTCTCCCTGCGTTTCTTCTTATTGGTGAATTGAGACCATCTACATTAATGGTTACAACCAGGATGCATTGGTTCATCTCTGCTGTGCTATCCTCCTGCCATTGGACCTCCATTTCTCCCCATCATTCAATTGCCTGTCCTGTTTGACAATCCTTCATCTGCTGCTGTTCCTGGAACGATGGTCATTTTTCTCTCTCTAGAATATTGTTTAGCACTCTTTAGGGCTGGTTTGGTGGTCATGAGTTCCTTCAGTTGTTCTTTATCATAGAAGTGTCTTATTTTTCCATCAACTTTGAAAGATAGTTTTGCAAGGCACATCGATCTGGGTTGAAAGTTGTTTTGTTTCAGGATTTGCAACACATAAACTCTTTTTGACTTGATGATTTGTGTTGAGGAGTCTGCCATGATTCTGACTGCTTTTCCTTTATAGGTTATCTCTTTCTTTTCTCTAACAGTTTTTAATATTCTGTTCTTGTGCTTAGTTTCTGGAATCTTGATTATTATATGTCTGGGTGTAGATTTATTTTGGTTGTGACTAGTTGGAGTTCTATATGCCTCACTTATCTATATTCCAGCTTCTTTTCCCATGTTTGGGAAGTTTTCTGCTATTACTTCTGTAAATAGTCTTTTTATTTCATGTGTGTTGACCCCTGCTTCTTCACTGATACTTTTCATCCTTAAATTATTTTTCTTTGATTCATATTTTAGCCATTTGAATTGTTATTTCCTAGTCCCTTGTTATTTTTAAGAGATCTTTCCTTTCACAATCACTAGCTGTGATCCTGTCTTCAAGGTCTGAAAGTCTATCTTCAGTCTCTTTCAAGTGGATTCACCAGCTTTCAAACAACTTTTTAGTTTCCTGGATCTCTCTTTGAATCTGTTTCATGCATTGTAATTCCTTCCTATATTGTTCATTCAGGGTTTTCATCATTTTTCGATGCTCCTCTTTTTTGTCTGTCTTCTTTAGACCTGCTGAACAATTCTTTCATTGTTTGTGATTTCTTCTTTTACCTGAGACATTATTTCTGATCTGATTGCTTTTACAACCTCATGAAGTTGTTTCCTTACATCAGTTGCTATCCTCTCAGAGATTTCAAGTGTATGACTTCTATTTTCTTCCATGTCTGTATCTCCCAGTCTTGTTCTGTGTGTGCTGAAGTCTGAGATTGCCCTTTGTTCCTTTCCTTTGTCTTGACATTCTCCTGAGTTCCTCCTAACAAGCTGGTGTGGGGTCCCAGGCATTTCCCCCATTGGTTGCCTCTCTGTGGTGTTGGGCAATGAGACAAGTACCTGGCTTTCTCTGACCCCAGGTTTCCAGGGAGGAAGGAGGGTGTGAGGCGGGTTTCTCCAGACCCATGCAGCTACACTGAGGCTGCCCCAATGGCCAGGGATGCATGGTGGTGGGGCAACTCCTTCTCTCAGCCTGTGTGTCCACACTGGGTCTCTCCTAATAGTGGCAGGCACACAGGGGTGTGTTTGTCTGATTCTCCTAGTGGGCACTGGCTGCCAAAGGAAGCAAGCATCTCGAGTGGTGGCCTGTGGGTGCACAGGGTGTACCTGGCTGCATCTTTCTGCCCACATTGGCTGTCCACAAAAAGCGAGCCTTCTGATGGCATATGTATGTGCACAGGGGCCTTGTTTGATTTTTTGGCTTGAGATCTGAACCACAGCAGGAGGTGTCTATCTGCTACACTTACAAGGAATCTGGTCTTCTGCATTGACTCCTTTGAGGGCCTAGCCCTGACTGCCTATAATATTTCTAACTCAGCTGCCCGTAACACTTTGATTGAAGAACTGCCTCTGAAAATCAGTAAATATTAAATTTCTGACCACTAATTTTCAGTGGATGACATTATATCTATAGTAAAGAGGAAAAATAATAGTTTTCCTGTCTCAAAAACAAAAGTTTTCCTGAATACTGCTCTGTAGGTTATAGAATACTCTATAGTTTATGCTAAGAATACACAAGTGTTTAAAAGTTTACAAGTATAGAACTTGATTGATTATGTTCCCATCAAATTAATAATTCAGTGAGCACATAGTTCATTAATGCTCTCATTCAACACACTTATATTCACAGTTATATATATATATATATATATATATATATATATATATATACACAAAGCAGATAGACATGCAAACATCCATACCAAACCTTAAGTGTTTCAGTTGTTCTACTGGAGAAGCATTTACATTACATAATTTAGAGCTATTTAAATATTGGCCTTGTGCCACACATTTTATGTGTGTTGATAACTCAAACTGATATGATATCATTTTAATAATCTCTATTTTATATGAATAAGCAAGCAATGAACAAGGAAATAAGCATGAAATTAGTGTAGCTGATACTGTCTTGAAGATGATAACATGAGAAAGAGTGGTAAAATGAAAATAATTGCAGAAAGTGGCAAAGGGACACTTCATTAGGCCATCAAGGCTAAAGTTTGATAAGGAACCAAGCAAATGAAGAGCCTCCAGGCCTAGCATTAAAGGCAGGAGGAGAAACATGTGTTCAGTGAACACTGAAGCAGGCAAGAATTTAACAACATTGAAATTATCAAAGAAGGCCTGCACAGCTGGAGGAGAGAGCAGGCAAAAGAGACTCAAAATGAGACTGGCGATGTGTCTACTGGACAAAGCATACAGGTCCTTCTTAACAGTGTGGATTTTATCCCTAATGCAATGTGAAGCCGCTGCCAGCTTTTAAGTATCCGAGTGGTAGCTTAAATAATTGACTCTGGATAGTGTGCAATGAGAGCCAAAGCACATGGTAAAAGCTGAAATAGCAGTTAAGAAAGTGTTGAATCAATCCACGTGAGACAGACAGGGCTTTCTTGTAATAATAGCAATGGAAATAGAAACAGAAAATTCAAGTTAATATTTTGAGGACAAAAATGCTAGGAATTTATGATGGATTAGGCCAGTTATGACAAATAATTGTTTGACATGACAATAAAGGATATTCCTTCACAAAGTGTACAAAAATAAGAATAAATTGTAGGTCTGTTAAAAAAGTGAATTTTATTAAGAGCTAAAGAAATCACCTTTCATTTAAGAGTCTAAAGATGTAGTAATCCTGGGATAGCAATGGTCATTGATGAGTTTTTGTTTTTAAAAAGGGCCTCAGAACACATTCATTTTCTTTAATGAAGTAACTTCAAATACTTCTACTTAGGATGTTTATAACTTTACATGGAAAGATGTTTAAATTTCAATAATAGAATGCATTTATTGCATATATATCATTTATAGCCATGATGAAATTTGGCTTTTAAATAATTTTCAGCATTTAAATTTGTATACATAAATATAAATTGATAAAGTAATACATGCTATGAAAATAAAATGTATATAAAACATATAAAGAATAAAATTAAAACATTTAGAATTCTACCAACCAGAGACAGCCATTATTAAAATGATAGCATGCTATTTCCAAGTATTTCTCCCTGTACATCAAAACACACATAGATGCATTCAAAACAGGATCAGTACCATGGGAAAAAAAACATGGAATTTAGAATGAAGCAAAACTAAATATGAATACCTACTTGGGAACATACTAGCTGAACATCCTTGAGAATAATTTATAGACATTTCAAATTGCCATTTCCTCTGGTTTAAGAGGAATAAGGTGGCCTTCAGTATTGATGCGTGTAACATCATGAGTACTTAAATGAAACGTATAGGTGAAGGAAGCCTGACTCAAAGCCAGCATTCTGTGTAGCTCTTTGGGAATGATTTTTCAAAGACAAGAATTATAGGGATAGAAAATAGACTAGAGTCTGCTGGGGTCTCCAGTTGGGGAAACAACTGACCACTAAGGGAAACGGGATAATTTGCATGCAGTGACAAAGGCTAGGAAATTACATTTATCATGTGATGGTGAAAAATTATACATGTTCTTAAATACCAATAGAAGCATAGACTTAGTAAGGTGGATTTTTTGTATTATAGTTTTATTTTGAAAAATAGAAACCATTTTTAAAAACTTTTCAGCAAATTTCAGAAAGGAAGAACATCTAATCTTATAGAAATCTACAAAAGTTGTAGTAACCTGCATTCTCAGCAGTGAAAAACTCAGCATTTTTTACCTAAGATTAAAGGAAAAAGATTAAGGTATCAGTTCTTTCTACTTTTATTAAACATTGTTCTGGAGATCATTATAAGCATTATAAGGCAAGAAAAAATAATTATATAGATTGGAAAGGAAATTTGTTCTGTTATTGTTTGATTTTCCATTTTTTTAATGCTTTGATTTTGTAACTTTAACAACTACTTCTAAGATAACAATATGTAATTTATCAACTAGTGATTTCTTACTGATAAAAGAAAAAGAGAACTGACAAGTTGATCTTAAAACTAACATGGAAAGCCAAGAGAATAGCCAAAAACTGAACAGAAAAAAAAATTGGAAGATTTAAAAAAGGTAATTTAAAATTTTATTATAGAGATAAAAGTTATTGTTGCACTGCATTAGTATAAGGATGAGCATATCAATTAGCAGGACACAATCCAAATAGAATACCATGACCTTTATGACCTTAATTTCTCAGTGTTTAATTAATATATGCAGTAGATAATGTTAACATTCCTTGTGTGTAAATGGTACATGTCCAAAACACATCTTAATTGCTTTTTTCACCCACTTTCCCTCCTTTCCTTTCTCAGTCCCTCCATGTCTTCATCCACTTTCCCATTTGAGAAACATCTATCTCCCTACTTCCTACTAGCTATCTTTTATTTTGCTCTATATGTACAATTTGGCTTTCTCTTAGAATAAAATTCCATATTGCCACATAATATGTAAGCCTGTTGCTATGGTTTGTGCCTGGATTTCCCCAAAACCTCATGGAGTCATGGAGACAGGCTTCTAGAATTTGTGATTGATTCATGGTTTACTACTGGAATTATAGGTGTGAGTGCTATACTCACCCTAGGGTGTGTGGCCTACATACAATATAACCGACAGAAAGAGTCTTCTTTTGTGCTCCTCCCATTTTGCTGTGGTTGCTTTTGCTGTTTTCCACTGTCATGAACAGTTGCCCCATGCCACCCTGCCTTGAAGTCAGTTGATCATGGACTAAACCCCCACAAGCTATAAGCTAAATAAACCTTTCCTTCCTCAATTTGGGTGTTGAGTATTTTGTCTCAGCAATGAGAAAAAAATGAATCAACACACCTGTGTATCTGAGTGAGTTCACTTAGTGTTATAGTCTCAAAGTGCATCCATTTTTCAGAAATGACTAAAGTTTACCTTATGACAAATTGGTAGTGCCATGTGTATAAATATAACATTATTTTATCCATTCATCTGTTGATAGACATATAAGTAGCTTCCAAGATTTAGTGATAATGTGTTCTGTTGTTATGAACGTGGGTTATGCATATACCACTAATATATGATATCTGAATTTTAGGGGAAGATGCCTCTCAAGGGAATGTCTGGGCCAAATAGAATTTCTAGTTTTAGTTTTTTGAGGAATATTCATACCTATTTATATAATGGTTGCACTAGGTTACATTTCCACAAAGAACAGAAGGCTTCTCCCCCAGAATTCTCCCCCAGAATTTTCAGCATTTATTTTTTGATCTGGATGATGACCATTCTTTTCGAGGTAAGATGGAATCTCAGTGTTCTTTTAATTTGCATTTTTCTAATGGCCAGTGATGCTTAGCATTTCTTTGTACATTTATTAGCCAGCAATTAATTTTCAACAGTTTCTAAGAAAATTTAATGAGGAGTTGAACTTTTCATCAAATAGTGGTAGAGCAAATGGTAATATTTAAGAAAAAAAATTAACTTTGTTGCAAGGATGCATACACATAGTTAAAAGAAAACATAGACCTAAATGCAAAATCTAAAAATTGTTAAAATACATAGAAGAATTCCTTATGATATTGAGTTAAACAAATCACTTTGTTTAAATATGGCATAAAAAAATGGAAACCATAAAAAATTTGCTAAAAGTGAATTTCTGTTTCTCAAAACTGCATATGAAAAGGCAAATCACAGGCAAGGAGAAAATTTCTGTGAAACATATAATTGCATTTTTATAAACAAATATATATATACACAGACATGCACACACATATATGGTTAAGAAAAGAGCTAATGAGTACTTAGAGAGATGTGTAACAGCAAGATCATTAGAAAAATATGAATTGAAATCACTAAAACTGAACACTAATGGTAAACTGTAAGTTTAAAAGAGTAACAATAGCAAGTATTGGCAGAG
>PVJX010002321.1:117500-132024 GCA_004027295.1 Dolichotis patagonum
TGATTTTCCTATGACAAAGACCAACAAGAGGTTTAAATGTAAGTTATGCTAAATTAAGTTAATCTATGAACAGTAACTGTTCCCTCTAGAATTAACACTACATTTCGTGCAATTAGGAGAAAATTTCTCAGAGTAAGAGTAAAGTAAAATGAAACCTTTAAATGGAAGGTGATTGGTTAAAAAGAAGTCGCTGTCTTCATCAACAACGTAGTAGCATGAGAGTTATAGCATAAAATGTCTACTGTCAAAATATACTGATTCAAACACCAAATCTATAAAATTAATTTCCCCATTACATTAAACAAAGTTTGTATTTATACCTCTTGTTTATGGAGGTAGAATTTACAGACAATAAAATCTATCCTTTCGGGGAGTGTAATCCTATGACATTGGCGAGCTTCTCCAATCATGAGATTACTGCCACAATCAATACGTAAACTGTTTGTGTTATTCCTTGCATTTATTTCTTTTACTTTTCTATTCCATATGCTCTTCTTACTTCAGCCATTAACCACTGCTGATTTGCTTTTGCCCTCATAATTTGGACTTTTTTCATCTAATGAAAACCTACATACAGCATGAAATATGTAGATCAGTCTTTTGTCAAAAGATGTGGAATCCAGGGATGGAGGGATATGGCGGGGGTAAGAATTCCAATGTGTCATCAGTGTGTGCCAACTCCCCATGAGGAAGTCAATCACTATTTACTGCAAACAAGTACCAATTTTTTTTTAAAAAAAAGGAAAGGAAAAAGAGACAGAGGAGGGTGATTTCATGTGTTTTGTGTTAGTTTTCTGTTATCATAGTAAAAATCCGAGGTGATTTGTTTATAAAACAGAATATTTCATAGGGCAGAATGGATTTAGCTCACCGTTTCCTCTGGGCTGGTCCATGATGAGTTGGTCTCATTCCTTGGAGTCTGTGGACAGATAACACATCCTCATTGAAATATGAGGAAATGTAACTCTCATAGCCAAAAAAAAAAAAAGTGAAATGGAAAGAGAGAAAAGATTCCAGGTTCCACACTGTCCCCAAGAATTTGCAGCCAATGACCTGAAAATGTCATACTAGACCGTGCTTTTCGAGGTTCCGCTTCCTCCTAATAATTCCGTGACCTAGGAAGCAATCCTTTAATACATGGGTTTTTGGGAGACACTTAAGATTCAAACTGTAAGCCAACTGGGTGGCCCACATATGTAAACTCTGGGAGGCTGAGGCAGCAAGATCTCAAATTTAAATTCATCCTGGACAATTCAATGAGAACGTGACCCAACGTAAAAATTAAAATGCTTAGGAAATAGCTCAGTATGAAGGTTCCAAGAGTCAATCCTCTGTCCCCCAATAAAACAAACAAAACAAATACTTTAATATCTTTTAAATACAACTTATTTCATATAACAGTATTTTGAGATTCATCCTTGTGGTAAGACACATCAGTAGTTCAGTCATTTGGCTGTGCGGTGTTCCTTTATCTAGCTGTGGCATTTTGTTTTGACTCATGCACTAGCTGACTTACATTTGGCTTGCCATATACATGCTTCTCTGTAGACACAAGCCTTCATTTCTTCTAGGTAAATATTTGGTAATGGATTTGGTTGTTTAATATGGTGACTTTAAGGTTAATAACATCACAGGAAGCTGTTAAACTACTATATTAGGGTTTTAGTAGAGAAAACAGATATAACATGAAATATACAAATGTATAAGAAATTACAAGATTAGTTTATGATGGTCAGGTTGAAGGATCCAAGGAATAAGCCAAAGAGTCTCCACTAGAAACCAGGAGATGATGTCCAAGCCCAAGGCAAAGACAGGAGCTCCTCCAAGGGACAGAACCTCATCCATCCTTCCTCTTTCCCTTTTATACCATCCAGTGTATGAGCCACCCTAGAGTGGGTCTTCTATACCCTAGAGTATAGAACTGCTAAGCCAATTTAGTTAAGCCTCTAAATGTCTCAAAGTGAGGCAATCAATCAACCACTACAGCTACTAAACTGTTTTCTAAAGAGATGGAACAACTTACATTTCCAAAAGAATATCTGTGAGTTTTGCTCCATAATTTCACCAGCACTTTTATCAAACAGTTTTTAATCATATCTAAGTAAACTTGCTTGAAAAGACTTAATGAAGTAAAGATTGCAAAGGTCCTGTTGATTTTCAATTAATTTTTCATATTGTAGATAACACAAACCATTTCAATTTAATAGATGTTTCTGTTAGACATCTAATCTTCTCTTGATGTTTGCTGTGAACATGCATAACTTGTAATCTCATGAACATTTTTCTGTCTACCAGGAAGCATGAAACTAGTAAAATACAATAGTATGGGTAGAATTATTTAAAAACTGGAAGATATTGATGAAGGAGCAAAGGTCTTTATAAAAGCTGATCAGGTTTAAGAAAAAAAATTTTAATGCCCTATTATTAAATTCCAGAGAAGCTTATTATTTTTGAAACTCAATTTCCTAATTAATAAGATGAATATGAAAATAGTACTAACTTAACAGGTTTACTTTGAGCATCAAAGTATTTAATGTAACATAGGACTTTTAAAAATATAAAACACTAATTTCTGTTATTATAGATCAGCTAATTTATAAATGTGATGCTAATAAGATTGTTGTTTCCAGAATCTCCATTGAGATATATGAACCAATTTAATCTTGAAATATTTGAAGTAAGCATAATCGCTTATGTAAAAACTCTTAACCAATGCTTCTTTTTTTTATTAAAAGCTATTTTCTAAGGACCCACTATGTGCCAAGCACTGAAGACACGGCAAAGAGTAAGTACATGTGCTCTCTTTCTTCCCACAGCTTTCAACAATTTAGCATTCAAATTCAGTAAGCAAACTTCTGTGTTTCAATACTGTGCTACTGACAAAAGGAAAGCGCAGAAGTAGAATACGCACCACTAGGAAAGAAAAGCATATTGTGGTTCTTAATAGAGTGGGCAGAACACTTCCTTTTAAATGTGATATAACTGGAGGTAATTAAAGACCTGAACCATATAATTCATGGGTGCAAATCTGTTCAGAAGGAGGCAGAGAGCAGATTGGAGTGTATCTGACAGGTACAAGCAGTTGAAATGAAGAGGACCGTTGACCTGCGCGTGGGAATCAAGGAGAATAGGTGTGTAAATGGGTCATGAGATACACAAGCAAGGGAGTGTGCACGACCACACAAATCCTGCACCCCACTGAAGGGAGGGTTTTTGCTTTTACTTAGAGTAGATGGAAAGCCATTGTAGTGTTTGGAGGCTAAATATGACCTTTTCTCTTTCTGTATCACTTTCCTTTGCCTTCCATAATAGGATTCCACAAACCTAGTGAATTAAAATAGCACAAATGGATTTGCTTAAGAGCTCTGGAGGTCAGAATCTGAGATGAATGCTAATGGTCACAATAGAGGCAAAGGCAGGGCTTGTTTTCCCATTGAGTACCTCACGCAGCTCTGTGTCCTTGCCTGTTCAGGTTTCCAGGGTCACCTACATTCCTCGGCTGGTGTGTTTCTCCATTTTCAAAGTCAACAGCACAGCGTCTTCAGATCTTGCTCACTGCCCTTCCTCCCTCTCTTAAGGACCCTTTTAGTTATAATGGACCCACCTATGGTATCTAAGATAATTTCTACAACTCAAGTCTTGACATTATCACATCCCAGGCATCCTTGTAGCTATATAAGAGAACATATGAAAGATCCTGAGGATTAGACATTTTGGAGGGACAATTTTCTGCCTGTGACAGACTGTCAAGAAGTAAGCTTTGATGTCTACCAGAGAGCAGCAAGAAATAGAAAGGCATGGCATTCACTTATGCGTTGTCTAACAGCATGCAGAAATGAAGGCATAGTGTGGTGAAGTAAGACACATTCACATTTGTTTCGTAAGAACAGAGGTTAGAATCAACACAGAGCCCTAAGAGAATCACCTCAACTGGACCATCCAGCTAACGGAAACAGAATTTCAAAAAGCCCAAAACTCTACACGATCCTTTCTTTGTTAACTAAAATGCTTTCTGTTCAGCACATTGACCCCCACAACCCATTTGATTCGAAATCTATTGCATAACACAAATAATTGATGTTAGAGATCTTCTACTTACCTGCCTTTCTAATTTATGGAAGAATTTCTGTTGTTAAAGTCAATTTCTCTTTCATTTGGTTAATTGGTGCTGGCTTCTAAAATGTAAACCTATTTTGACAACAAAATATTTAAAACCACTATTGAGAATTGTAAACTGAGATACAAGACCTGGGTCATTGTAGGTAGGTGATTTGAGTATAGACGATGGAGTTAAACCATAGAGCAAGTCATTTTGTCTCCACATACTTTGTATTCACAGTTTATTGTCTCTAATTTAATATTAAAAGCAGCAACAATAATAATAGCTAGCAGGCATTGAGCTGTTAAGTGTCAACATAGCTCTAAATGTTGTTCATATATATCCTTCATTATAATCTTTTGACGTAGTATTCATAATAGCTTTATGTTACACATAAAAAAATCTGACAGACTAATCAATCATAAGACTGACAAATAAATTATAAATTAAAAATTTTACAGTTTTCAATTATATTTATTACAGTGTTGCAAAAATAAATGTTCTTTTGAAAAAGTAACAAATTTACAAATATGAAAACAGCATACAAAACCATTTTTAATAACAGAGATTAGATACTATAAATATAGTTTATAATAATCATTTGACTAAGCTAATATACTAATGGTGAATGTTGGAGATATAGATCTAGAGCCATCTGTAATTAAACCTGAGTCTGGAAACAGAAAATAGCCAAGTTCATGTCCTTACCGTTTGAGGCTACAAGAAAAAAGCATCCTGATTTTCTTTTATTTTGCATTGAAACTAACTAGATTTAAGCTCAAAATATGTCTTTATTTTCCATTTATCTCCTAAGGAAAAAAAGCAGCACTTGGTAATAGTGTACTCTGCTTCCTTTTCAAAGTTTTGTTTTTAAAAGGAGACTCCTGTGTCATATTCTTTGTTAACATTAGAAAATGCTCTTTGCTGACATCCTGAAAAGTAGTTATTTGTAATATTTTTGTAATACTCACTGCAGAAGTAAATTTGTGCTAAAGACTTAAATGATGCAATGAGAAAATTTCTCAATTTGTTCTCTTCTTCTTTTCTGGATTAGCAGCAAACAATTTGTTCTCTTCTTCCTTTCAGGGATTCTCACATTTAGAACCATCACACAAGGTCACTATTTTTAGCTGTGCTTGAGATCTTAATTATTTAAATCATTTTCTTGCAGTCAGAAAGCTGTTTAGTGATTATAGAAAACAAGAAGGCAAACCCTAATCATTCGAAATGTCCTGATATTAAAATGAAGGTGCCCAAGGTCAATATTTTTCAAGCATTTCAGAGACACAACTATAAGGAGTAGAGAGAGGCAAATTTCTCATTGCTGAATGTGAATGATACTCATGACGATTGAGGGTTAGAGGATCTAACAGGTTATGCAGTTGTAAGACAGCAAGCACTAGTCATCTCAAAGGAAAACTGTAACTCCTTACAACACATTCTTAACAATGGTGATTTCGTTTGTGACCCTGACACTGGAAGCACAGTTAGGGAGAAATGGTGAACTTCTGGGTATAGTGTAATGTCCAATCTACCAGGAGCCATATTATATCGTGTTTGCCTTCACAGTATGTTTCAAGTTATACCAATAATATGTACCTCATCAGAAGTTAAATAAAAACAACACTGCTTCCAAAGCCAGCACAGTAGAACACCGACCTTTCCACATTTACCACATGACTCTGTTGGCTCTCTAACGGATACCTTGACATTTTCATTTGAAATGATGTTTGTGCTCCCTGACATTTGTGTCTCTGTCATTGAAATCATAGGAGTTAGCAGCAGTTGCTTGCAGTTACCCAGCGTGAGAATCACTTGCAGGTATAAGAAAGAATAAAAGTGTATTTTTGTATAAAGTGTTTTAGTAGATATCTTAGAACCCTCAGATTTTGCATTTGTCTTTGGAAGTCAATCATTTGATTACTTGATAATATGTAAATAGTTTGATAAAGGTTTAAAAGTATTCTACTCAGTGTACCATATTCTTTTGAGGCTGAATAAAGTTCAGAGAAAAATTTTGTTCAAAATTCATATTACCAAGGTTCTGTGGTTTGGTTCTTCTCAGTGTATTCATGCCTTTTATCTTGAGTTTGAAAAAACATGAAAAATGTGCACAAGAATTTTAATTGTAATTGAACATATACATCCATGTAATAATCCACATATTTTAGAGTTTGCTTTTTTTAAACCTACAATTGGAGGCTCTTATCAAATTACATAAAATAAATGAGACAGCAAATGGTTAGGACATCTGGATTAGAAGTATGAGGAAGCTAACAAATAGAAAGGCATATTAGGTAGCATTGTATTTAATAAATGTAGGGACTACATTTGATTCTGAGGTGCATGGAGGTCAGGGCACAAGTAAAAATGAAGTTACAAGATTAAGAACAGCCCTAAGAACAAATAAGTGCATAAGGAAAACACAGCCTTATCTCAAACGCAGACCTGTCAATTTCCTCGCATGGGTCTTCTCTAAGAGAAGGATGTTTCAGCATCTCATTTGTCCACAACATACGGTCTATACCACGTAGGTAGGCGGAAACACGGGAACTCGAGTTGTTGAAGGGTGACTGCTGGCTTTGCAACTGTGACCCAGCTTACCTAAGAGATTACTGCCATATCAGTAAAGCAGTACAAAAGCATTCCAATTTTATAAGGCTTTTGGCAGAAAAACTGGGTTAAATTTACTAAAGTATGTACTTTCATTCCTGACAAAGGTTTAGCTATGAATGAAAATTAATCTTGCATAACTTCTGCATCCTCTGGGCTGGGTATTATGCATACTGATATATAAGAGAATAGTGTCTACTTTATGACCTTTAAGTTAATAAGGTCTAGAAATGCCATTCTAGTGTTGTCTAAGGGAATCAAATGGAACATCTGGAGCCATTTCTAGAGCTTAATCTAGAGAAGAGTAGAGTCATAAAATGATTGCACATAAATTGCTTTATGAAATTCGGGTCTTTATACCTCTTTAATCTTTGTTAGCCTAAACAAGAGCTTTGAATTACAAACTGCTGTACTTCTAGAGTGGAGTGGAGTTGTCTCTTCAAATGGCAGCCTCATTTCAAAGGTTTTTGGGGTTTTTTGTTTTGTTTTCAGATAAGACCATCTAGTGAAACATATCATTGAGTGCCTCTGATTTGTTCTTTTTAGTTGACACTGAATTCTACTCGCTATAATATTAGATTTTCTACTCTACTAAACCAAAAGCATTCCCTTCTGCCGTGTTTTTGAACTTTCTATCTACAGTCTTGAAACTGTTTATGCTCTATAAGTCATGAATCTTTCCTACACTCACAGGTATAAGTTTCTCCAATAAAAGCCCTTTTTTTTTTCTTCAGGTAAAGATATTGCTTGGGAATTGTCCTCAGTACTGTGTTACTTACCACACATAGCAAACTTTTTTACTTTTATCCGCTTGTATGTTTATTGACTTTGTACTCACCAAGGGGTGAACTTATTGTTTCGGTTATGTCTTCAGGGCCCACAGACTTCACATTAACATATTTCTAGGCCTTCTTCAACATGGCCATACAACTAAAACTTCCTTAACATGCTAAATAGCACAAAATATTTCCACACCAGTTAATCACCACAGTCTTATATGACATAATCAAATATTCAAGAAGAATTATCTCTCCATTTTACTACTTATGGAACTGAATGATTTTACCACTTATGCTCACTAAATCTCATTCACTGTATACCCAAAATTGTTTCCAAAATAATTTTTAAATAATGTTGGCGATGATTAGGTAGTATAGCTACGGATTTGGTATAACTACTTTCAGTATTTGCTATCAAAAATATATCACAGAGAAGTACTCACATCTGATTTCAAAATTGCACATGAATAATTCAAAAGTAGTAGAAACAAAGCTAGAGATATTATACTATGTGATTTGAAAATTTCCCTCATTGTTATAATAATTCAAACATGATGGTAGTGTAAACTGAAATATAGACATCTATTGACCACTGAAACTGAGCAGAGAAACCAGAAACAAATCCACAAATTCATGATTAACTTATTTTCAACAATGTTGCCAAGAGCGTACAACTGAGAAGAAATAGTTTCTGAAATAAACGATTTTGGATAAAATGGATATCCACCAGCAGATGAAGGAAATTAGACCCTCATCTTACAATAAATAAAAAACTCAAAGTAGATCAAAGATTTCAATATAAGACCTGAAATCTAAACCTACAGGAACAAAAACAGGAGAATCTCCATGACATTGACCAGAATGATTTGGATATCACCTCAAAACCACAGGCAGCCAAAGCAAATTGTCACAGATCACACGGCCCTAATGAGCATCTACATAGCAAAGTACACAGCCAACAAAGGGCAGAGGCAACCTGTGGAAGGGGAGGATATATTTAAAATGTACATTAGATAAAGAGTTATTATTCAAAATATATAAGGAACTCAAGTCAATAGTATGAATACAAGCAACTTGATTAAAAAATGAGCAATGAACGCAAGTAGACTTTCTTCAAGAGATGTGGCCAATAGGTACATGAAAATATGCTCAACACTACTAATAAGCAGAGAAATGCAAATTAAAATCACCATGGAGTGCTGCTTTGTACCTATAAGGATAGCTATAATAAAACAGACAAAAATTGTCAACTGTTCTTGAAGATGTGAAGGAACTGAAATGGTTGTACATTGCTAGTGGGCATGTAATATAGTACAGCTGATGGGAAAAATGTTGAAGTTTCTGAAAATTTCAACATAGAATTATCATATAACCCAATTGTCTACTTCTAAATATTTACTCAAAAGAATTGCAAACAAGAACACAAATAGATGTTTTCATGCCAGCATTTATTGCAGTATTACTTATAACAACTAAAAATTGGAAACTATTCAAGCAACCATTGGCAAATTAATTAATACCATGCATACCATAACATGCACAAATACTGAAAATATACTGTATAAATGAGGTCAGACACAAAAGGACAAGTATTCAATAATTCCACTTACATGAAATATCTAAAATAGCACATTTGTTGGCATTTTAATAAGGGATTGTATTTTCAGATCTTTATCATTTTCTTCTATTTGTTTTGGTTTTATTCTGCATTTTATTTCTAATGTCTTAAGGAAAGATATGAGAATATTTTATAAGTTTCTTCTTTTTGGTGTTTTAAAAAATAGCAAATTTACAAAGGCGGAAAATAAGTTATCAGGTAACAGCTACAGAAAAAGTATGAGGAGTTACTACTGCTTAGTGCAAAATAGAGTTTTTATTTGTGGTGATGAAAGGTTTTGGAAATAGTAATAATAATCTAGGGACATGGTGAATATAACTGATGCATCTAAACAATATGCTAAAAATTGTTAAAATGGCAAATTTCATATTGCATATATTTTACTTCAAAAAATTCTAAGCATGTTGTATAAAATAAATTCCTACCTTAAAATCTAACTATAGGTCAATCAAATGTCCCAACTTGAGATGTTTTTATTTAAATTAACTGATACAAAAACATAAAAATAATACATGTACAGGGAATATCATATGATTTGACACATGTATGTCTTGTGTAATGTTTAAATTGAGGTAAACATACTACAGTGAAAGCGTTGGTTATGGTTCATACCTAGATGTCCCCTCAAGCATCATACAGTCAAGGGGGAGGTTCACAGGCTGCTGGAATTGGATGTGTTCATGTGTATTAAGGATGTAATAGGGAGAGTATGGGGGTGGATAATAGAAGCCCTGACTTGGTTATGGGTGGCACCAGTCATTAGGCTTGTAGCTTGTTTGGGATGAAAGTGACTGGCAGACTAGCTCAGGCTGCTGCTGCTGTTTCCTACTCCATTGCTCTTTCCTGGTTGCCATGGACTGTTTCTCCCAGCCAGCCATGAACTGAAACCTCTATAAATGCTGAGCTGAGTTGGACCTTTCCCCCCTTTAACTTTAGGTAATGTATATTTTGTCTTAGCAATGAGGAAAATAAGACAGCATTCAATATCCTTTCTTGTTACCTTGTGCAATGTACTGTATAGTATGTTCTTATTATTTATGACCATCATATTAAGCAGTAGTACAGCACAACTTTTTACTCCTATTTAACTGAAAGTTAGTATCCATTTATCATCCTTTCTCTTATCTTCTCTCTACCTCTCCAGTTCTGGTAACCTTGATTCTATTCTCAACTTTCGAGACCAAATATTTTAAAGTTCACATACGTGTGAGATCATGTGCTACTTGGATTTCTTTTCCTGACTTCTTCCTCTTAACAGTGATTTTTACTTTCATCCCTGTTGTGACAAGACTTCATCTTCAGATTTATGGCTGAGTAGTGTCTTATTGTACACATGCAGCACCTGTTTTATGTCTCTTCATCAGTGTGAGCTCACTCAGGTCATATCCATTTCTTGGCAATTTTGACAGTACTGCAGTGAACAAAGGGAGTTCAATGTCTCTTCAGCCTGCTGATTTCATTTCCTTTGGATACAAATGCAGTAGTGGGATTGTTATGTAGTAGTTCCCTTTTTTTATTTAATTTTTGGAGAACTTCTGCTTGTCATAGTGGTAGAACTAATTTACATTTCCACTACCAGTGGGCAAGTTTCTCTCTATTCTGAAGCATACATAAGAAAGTCAAGGTTCAATGGCAAAAATGCAAATAAGCTGATATTTAAAAAATATTGCTACAAGTGTAGTTCAATGGTTTCGTTCTTGACTAGCTGTGCATGAGGCTGAGTTTAATTCCCCCTACTGCAAAAGAAAACATAAAGGAATAAACCTAAATGGCCATTTCTTCCAAGATGTCCAAATGGCCTAGGTGTATGAAAAACATGCTCAGCATTACTAATATCAGGGCAATGCAAATGAAAGCCACAATTTGATGTCAACTCATTCTCATAGCCAACAATGAGAATGGCTGTTAATAAATGCTTTATATGATCTAGGCCTTTTATTTCCCAGTTTCCTCCTAGCTGGTTCTTTACAGTATCATGAAGCAAGGAATGCAGAGGCCAGCCTCCCAGTGTACACATACTTCCCCTTGATAGCTAGCTAGCTTCCTTGTAGATTTTCCCATCCTCCTTCATATTTACATGTTAAGACTAAAAACCATAGTACACTGATACTCCAGCTCTTAGAAAATTACCAAAGCTCTTAATGTATCTCTTATGCAAGATTAAAATCAGTTTTGTTTGATTACTGTCTGACAAGGAAAAGAAAATATGTTTCACTTCAAATTGTGGTTTGGATTTCATAAATAATGTCCATACATGCTCTAATGTGAATGAAAGAATTCTCTAAGTATCAAAAAGGAACAAATGAAAAACAATTTTAAGTAAATAGTAAGTAATGGTGAGTTTTTATTTTATTCTCAATGTCCCGCTTTATATGCCAATGGCCAAAAAGCAAAGAAAATTTAACATGAAAACATACGCTTGTGGGTGAAAGAAAGAAGAGATGAGCACCTAACAAGGAGCACTCAGGACACTGAATGCATTTTACATCTTCAGAAGGATTCTAGATTGAATTCGGGAACACGGTGCTATTGTAGTTCTTGGTTTGGCACAAGTCCGATCCATGCCCTGCAGGGACACAGGACCTTTGTAACTTAGTCATATTCAGAAATAGAATGAGTTGAAAGTCTGATCCAAAAGTAGCAAAAAAACAGTCTAAACACTTTGTTTTAGAATTTTTAAGCTAGTATCAAATTTAAATAAAACAATTTAACAAAGCAGTTCATTAACTAAAGGGGCTGTGCTTTTTAGTCTCTTTATAACAAAAGGATTGTTCATGTCAAGCTCCATTTCTTTGTCACTAGTTTTTGTTTCTTTTCTTGATCACCTGGGTTCTTCTAAAAAATATGTTAAGCTCATACTTCCTAGAGGATTTCAACAGATTTCCTTAAAAACATTCATCGGTTGAGTCTATTTTTCACCTTTCATATTCAAGTAAGAAGAAGCCTTTAAGAAGGAATGGTTACTCCTGAGATATTGGCGGAGAAAAGAATTTGCTGAATCCTTGTGGAGGAGTCTTCTCCCCCTCTTTCGCCCTTCCTCCCTTCTACTCTTCCTGCCTCCTTTCTTTTCTTTTTTAACCTCTTTTCTCTTCTTACCTTTTTCTTTCTTCCTTTGTTCCTTTTTTCTCAAACATGAAGAAGTCATCAGACAGATGAAACAGAGAAATGGAGAAAACCCTGTGAAGAGGGGAGATGCTCTAATCCTACGTGGAGGCCGGATATACAAGAACAATGTCAGCCCCTAACCTCTGCCCAGCCCAGTTTTCTGGTCCTAGTGCTACAAATGTGAGAGAACCCTTTTGGTTATCCAGGTCAGTTGACATCTCTGATGTTTTAACTCGTGTCAGGAGTAAATCTTCCTGAGTTTTCCTATTTGTTCAAAGTCAGTCAATCACATATCATTTTACAAATACCATAAATATAACTAAAAAATTAGTAGTGGAGAAAATTTAAACACCAAGAGTTTTCTGAAATGCGAGCCTCCCACAAGACTGATAAAGAATAAACAAAGGTATAAATTATAAATATCAGAAATGGATAAAAGGGTGTCATAGCAGATTCTACTTTTTATTTGTCTACTTCCCTGTATTTTATACAATCTAATAAAAATTGGACAAAAATTAATGAGATAATTCCTACTTAAAATGATATACATGGTCTTTATAATTGCTTTTCACTAGAAGGCAGATATTATCTTAGTATCATGGTAAGAATTACAACAAAAGTTTTTTCTACTTATATTGCCATCAGAAAACTTCAAAGAGTCACATTTCTTAATAGGTGACTTCATTGTTCTGCTTCAGCTGGGCTGCTCTATTGTGAGAAACTGATTTCCTTGTGAGTTAATTGTTTTCAAAGAAATTCCTAATACACTATTCATGCTTAGGACAGGTGTCAAGCTATCAAACCCTGTCGGTATTGCTGAGTGTTATCTGCGTGTTTTCTAAAAATAGCTGGTTCTACTGGGAAAGCAAGTCTCCTTCAGTAATTATGTCACCTGTCCATCTTGGTCTTAAAATTAACTACAACAACAGAAAAACACATTGGTTGTTTAATTCTCTCCTCTGGAAGGATGGGAGAAGATCTCATCTTCCTAACCTGTTTCCATTTTTGTGTATTTTCCTTTGCTTTTCAGAGTGGCATTTACATACTAGAGAGCCGTTAAAGGGAAACATAACATTTGTTTTCTATACCTAATGCTTCAATAGTGTATCAAGGAAATCCGAATACTGAATATTCAGTGTTAATTCTAAGGGAAAATAAACTCCTCCCTCTTCACAATACATATTTGTCTTACAGATTTGTTAGTCACACAAAACAAATTATCTGGATTTTCGAGTATTCCGGGGATTTAAAATGCCATCCTAATTTTAGTATCTAGGTACAACTCTTGAGCTCACGACACAGAAACCATGTTGCACATCTACTCTCAGTTTATCAGATACTCTCCATAAGGGTTGCTTAGTTTGAAATTTTACGCATTGACTAATTAGCATACATATGTAATATTGGAGCAAATTAGCAGCAAATTCTTTAATAGTGTTTGTCACCACACGTGGGGGACACTGAGGATCTTTGGTGTGGTCTGAATCACCATTATTGTGTATCATTACCTCCTCTGAGAGTTACTTGTTGCATCAACTTGAATAAGGGGTGCCCAGCTGGTTGATTTAGCACAGCTCTAGGGGTGAATGAATGAGGGACCTACTGGGCCTGAGTGACACCAACCAATACGCTTCTAGCCTCGATGGAATAAAAGGAGTGAGAAGAATGGGGCTCATTTCTGCTTCTTCGGAAGAGTTCCAGTCTTCACCATTGCTTCTTCCAGCACAGACACTTAAGCTTTCCAAAGTAGACATTTTGGCTTCCGGGTACAGATTCCATCGGGGTGCTGAAGTGAGCTCCAGGTCTCCCGCCCCCAAGCGGGTCCTCTGGATCTCTAGGGCAGAGCGCATTTCACACACGTCCACACCTGACTGGATGGGCAGTCATGGTAAACCCACCTTGTGACTCATATATCATCCACTATTACACACATATATATTATTAAAGCTGTTACTCTACTAAACGCTGAGGCAACTTCTCTAGATTTTTATGCTACTTTCATATACAGAAATATTTTTTTAAAAATTTGATAACTTTATCTAAATGTTTAATATGTAAATGCACATCCATAAATACATACATGCATGCCCATTGCATGAAGCCTTGCTGACAAACAGAATGAGTTATAAGCTTTGGTTGTAACCACTTTCATAAATGATGTTACTGAAACACATAAAGTGGATCCCTTCAAGTTACATGGCAAATAAATGATGAAATCAGGGCATTTGAAGCCACAGGTTGGAGTCATACTCTCAAGAAAGTAACTAGTATCACATTTAGATAACAAACATGCAGTTCTTACACATCCAT
>PVJX010002322.1:0-131870 GCA_004027295.1 Dolichotis patagonum
AATTTTAGAAACCACAGGGTGTGGTGGTGAACCCCTGTAATCCCACTACTCTGGAGGCTGACGCAGGAGGATCAAAACCTGCCTGGGCTACAAATTGAGTTCAAGGCCAACACGAACTGCATAACAAAGCGCTGTCTCAACAAACACAATATTTGAAAGCCAGTTGTACAACTGTTCCTTATTTTAGCTTTTCTGATGGAAAGATTCTATTTCCCCTTCTTTCTTATGAAACCTTTTATTTCTTCTAAAAGCGGGAGAACAAGTGAGTTGGGAAGAATCACAGTACTATATGGGTATTCCAGTTAGGACTGGGAATTGAATATCCTCTCTGGGTTGACAGAAAGGATAGAAGTAAGAACTGAGACTCAAGTGCATTGGTTTCTAAAATGGAAGAAATCCTGGGTGTGCAAGAAGCAAAATACAGCAGCAAGACAGACAGTCTCGAGGCCCAGTGTAAACAGGCTTGCTCCTTGCTTCTTGGGACACAGTTCTAGAAGACACCATGCCTCCAATGTAGTCTCTAAGGTATCAAATACATGGTGCTGGTAGCTGATGGTACAAGAGGTATTTTAACAGATGGATCTGTGCTAGCACCTCCAATTCCTCTACAGCTCCCAAAGATGCAGAATTTTTGCATGTCCCAGAACGCTGGGCCCTGCATGAGGACTTGGCTGAGCAGGGACCTTGACCTTGGGCGCCTGAGTGGAAAGGCATACTCTGCACAGCTGGGCTAGTCCAGCAGCAGAAGGCCAGAAGCTGCTTCCAGCTGCCAGGAGGACACGTGAGCTTCCCTTTGCAGCCAGAAGCCATTCGGCCAAACACATGAGACCTGGATGAAAAAGGACCTATAAAAAGGAATTTGACCTTAAAGTAATTGAGTATGTCCCTGAAAGATTTTTTTCCTTCCTTGCTTCCTTTTTTTTTTTTTTTTAAGTTGGGTGAGACTGAGTTACTTTAATTAGCAGGACTTCTTTTCATAATAAGTGACAAAGCAGGATTTAGGTGCAAACTCAAACATATAATAGCAAGTAAAGTATGTCTTTTTATTACAGATTGTGCCATGTGTATTTTAATGCTACTCTAATGGATCCTTTGGGAAAGTTAAGATGTCTGAAGTACTGAAAAAAACTGGTTTATTATATAATATTGGAAAAAATAATTATTTATGGTGGTGTAGAGGGATGAAAAGCCAGAGAAGAAAATGTGAAATTAGTAGCACCTTTCAAGAGCAAAGGTAAGTGATGAATTCAGCCAGGGGTCACAGAATGGTGAGGTTAGCTGAGCTCTTAGAAGAGCCCCTGTGATTTGATGAAGAGTAGTTCTTCGGAGAAGTTGTTTGAAAACTGGCAATCCAGATATGACAACGTTTTGTTTACCGTCTTTCTCATGGGGTGGAGTGCTGAGGGGTATGTAACCTGCCCCATTAATTTACAGTCAAGAAAACTAGGATATCTAAGAAATTTTATAAATAAATATGTGAAAAAGAAAAACAAGGTGATTATATTTGAAGAATAAATAGGATCTATGTGCATTGTGTCATCTGAAAGAAAATACAGGCACAACATGAGATAAGTGTCTTTCGAAAATAATGAGAAGATCATTTATGTAAAAGGCAAAAAGCCTACTAGAAAGCAATTTGGGAGCAAATACTCTGACAAGTGTTGTGTGTTTTCATTTTTTTATTAGAGAAGTTGGAAGTTGAATTTCGATATTGATGGTATAATTTCTCTGCTTTGTTCAGAGGAACACACAGAATCAATTTGTACAAGCATATACAACAATTCAGTTGGCATTTTGTGTCCTAAAATCAGTAATCTGATTAGTTCTAGGCTACCAGGCCCCCATGCGCTGCTCCTAGCTCGGCTTTGGTGGCATGGCCCAATTCCCAGGGTTTCGCTTCTTCATGCACTGTCAGCAGTAGGGCTACAGCAGGCTGAAGGACCATGCAGATTAACACTGTAGCAAATTGTTTGGGTATTTAATAGACATAAAAAGGTTATTTCTTGATATGAAATTCTGAAAATCTGCATAAATATTTTTCGTGTAAAAGTAAATTAGTTATGCATTTTTTTCAAACTAGAACTTGAAGTATCAAGAATGCCCACATAGTTCATATACACATATATATAGAGACTTTTCATTATGCTAAAAGTCTGTATAATTCAAATTATATTCTGTGCCATACATTTATTTAACCGGTATGTATTTGGCATTAGGTTAACTGTGTCTGAACTGATTAGTCTTAACTGGTACGTGTGTATCATGCAAAACATAGTTCTAATATTCCTGTTTATTAATCTTTGTCATGTGGCAATGCTTAGATGATTTTGCTCTATAACAATGTGAGTTAAGGAGTATAAATACTTTATACATGGTCACATTTACAGATATTTGCCAATAACCACAATCTTTATGGTGTAATAGTGAATTGTAACATCTGGAATATGTGGAAGCAATTCCTATAAAGCGGTGTCAGATGTAAACTTTCTTAATTGACCCTAACCAAGTTTCTCGTTGAGCGTTGATGAGTTTTGGCACAGGTACACTTTTCTATTATATCTCTTTATTGTTCTACTAATTTCCACAAGTTTTACAGGAAATTAGCTTGTTATGGCATGGTAAAGACATGGCACTTATTGATGAGGTAACTTAGATGTAGAAAAATTCTGCAAAGTCATTTGTCTAGCAGACCACCACTTCTGCTAAGGAATCTGTAGACAGAGTTTTGTTTCTCTTCTAGTGCATGCACTTGCTAGTAAATTGCTAATGCACTATTTTTGCCGCAGCTCAAACATGTTTAATGCATCACAAAGCAGAGTTGTTCACACCAAGCTCATTTACTTGTGATTGCTTTTTATTACAAACATGTTTAAGTTGTATTATCGATGGTTAAACTCTGCCTTACTGGTGTGGATTTGCAGCTACTTTTGGTTGGTCAAAGAAATTTAATACTCGAACTGTTACATCGAAGTACATTAGTCATCCCCAGTCTCTGTGGTTTCAGGTAACATCTTCTCTACACATAAAGGAAACACAACAGAAAACAGCTTTTGTTCATGGAGTGTGTGCTCAGAAGCTGGGAGTGATCTTTTGATGTTTGGTGGTTTTGCTGCTTCAGTCTGCGTTTTGGAGTTTCACACTACTGTTGCTGGTCTGCGGTCCATCTCGGCTTCCAATTTCACCATCTGCTGCATCTCCTTCGCCTATAACATCAGAAACATGGCCTTACATGTTGAAATCTTCTCCCTAAGGCACTTAACAACTCTCTGGCCTCTCTGCTCCTAAACTTGATGCCGTTACTATATTCTTGTTACTCAAAGTGTGGTTCATGGATCTGCAGCATTGTATTGCTTGGGACCTTCTCAGAAATGCAAACTCTTGGGGTTTGCTCAAGACCTATTGAATCTGGGTCTATATTTTAACAAGATCCCCAGGAAATTTCTGTGCACATTAAAGTTTCAAGATTGGTCTAGATAGTACCAATAAAACCACTTGAAAAGACACTGAACCAGATATTTGGCTATGTCCTATCAAACTGTTTGATTTAGTTTCTGCAGCTTGGCATGCTGCTTTGACTGTGGATAATTCTATAATTTTTAGAATGAGCATTGCTTACGTATGGTTTGTTCCCTAGTAACCTAAACTTTCAAGTAATTCCCCAAGAATCTAAATGCTGGAGAAAGTCAAGGAAGAGTAGATTACACAGGTTTGGTTGGGATGTCCACTGACTAGAACCTGAGTATGTAGGGCTCCAGGAATCTTACTGCTCAAGTTCTATAGCTGAGGGCTTTTTACTTCTCTGGAGTAACTTGTTTCTTATGGATTCTTAATAAGCCATGGTGAACTCAATCTCATCAATTAGGGCCATCACTAAGACACATGGCTGATTTAAGAGGTGGAAAAAGGGTCAGATGGAGGTAAGGACCTGGTGACAAATAATTGCTTGGCAATGTAGGGAAAATACAATAGCTCATTTCAACTTTCACATTCCAACTAATAGCCTAGATGCTTTGGTCCAACCTGTATGTATGTGACTTTTGGACAGATGATGAAACCCCCTTTTTCTCTATCTGTGACACATTACTTTGAAATAAAGGCTATGTAGGAAAGGAAACATGGACATATCAAGAGATAAATCAGAGGAAGACTCTGAAGTACTCTGATGTTACTATTCATGTCTGCTTTGTTATTCCAGCTAAATGGAAGGTCAGAAGAAAGCTTTGGTCAAATAATCACAGTAGAAACCTAAATCTCTCAAATGAAGTTCCGTAACAAAATTCATTTAACCCACAGACCAAACAGTAATTTGTTTTCTTTTTTTATATTGTGGTTTTCAATTTCATTTTGGTGAGGATGAATACAATAACATGGAGGAATTGTATCTATCTGCATAAATTTGGGGTGAATTGTTCCTAGATATTTTTAAGCCTAATATATACTAATACTCTAGCAAAAAATGAAGAAATGGAGAAAAATATACAAACATGAAACTATGACACAAACAGTATTCATAAGAGATGACAGTGGGACATTATCAGCACTGGAAATTAAGTAATCTGTTGTTCAGTAAATAGTAATAAAAGATTCCTTACATTGTTCCCCTTTAGTATTTAGATAATACTGAACATAGTTTAGAAGGAAGAATCAAATGACAATAAAAATTTATTCCAAGAGCTAAATTCTTGCATGAGCAGGGTGACCATTCATTTCCATTTGCCTGGGACAATTCCAGCATATATCTGGTTATTATGAACAATGCTCTCTTTTTAAAAAATGTCTTAATTAAAAAATAAATTACATGATTATGAGGGGTGAGGAGTTACAGTATGAGGAGTCAATAAGGTCACTGGTAAACCACACTTAGCAGAGAGCATGACCAAAAGACATTGTATAAGTTTCTGCACACAGAGCATAATCTTTGTTATAAACCACCAACAATCTTTCAGTGGAGTGCATTAAAATTAATTGGACTATATTAGCATTTGTGAATGATCTGACTCTGTGTTCCAGTCTTGGAGGTGCTGGGTCAACAGGAAAAATAATATATATTTACATACAAAGGTTCTTTATGTCTGGGTCATTTTTGTATCATGACCTGTTTCCCAGATCTGCAATTGGAAATGCTGGCTAAAGCGCTTTTGGAAGAATTTTCTAAAGATTGTGGGCATTTCAGAATAAATGTTACATCAGAAATCCAAGCATGAAATAGTGAAGCTTTTTAAGTCCAAACCCTTCAGATATTAGTTATAACCAGATGTGAATCATACATGGAGTTTGCACAAAGAATACTAACGTAGTCAAGAAGGAAAGCGATGTTTTGCTTATCAGAATTTCAGTCAATTTCAGTCCTACCTTGAGTTTGGGACACTGCATGACAGGATTTCAAAAGCTGTTTGTACAAAAATAGTAATGTCAAAATTGAGTCATACATACAAAGCAAAGAAAATAAATGAGTAATAGAAGTGAATTTGAGAAATGAATGCAAAACCATATACAGAAAAGCAAAAGGCTAAGGATAAAACATGTACACACCTACTAGTGACACACTTTTCCCAGTTGATCTCGACAGAAAAAAAGGAAAAAAGAACAAAACAAACAACCAATGCCTATTCCCCACACTGTGCCTGTCTTCTGGGACAGGGAGTAGAGAACCCAACCTTCTGCCCAACCCTTTGGCTCACTTTATTAAAGGATAGGACAAATGACAAAAATCAATTTTAAGACCTGAGTGTGACAGTCATGGAGTCACTAATGCTTGAAATGGCACATGTCAAGATGGATGAAATGCTGTGTGGCTAGAAGGTCGATGGGAAAACTTGAGTAGGGGGAAAAAAATCCCTGGTGTTTGGACTTTTAAGTGAAAAACTAGTTGATCAAGTAGGCAAGGCCAGAAGGAGGCTAAGGAAGGGACATATGAAGCCAGGATCCAGAATGAGGACCCCAAAATATGCCTGGTTGAGTTGTTCCTCCCAATGCCTTGGACGCTGGTCTAGTGACTAAGCAGATCCATGAAAGCTTTACTGATGGTTTGTGGGGGGCAGCTGGGAGAACTTGTAGGAAAAGTGTCACAGGGAAGCAGTAAAAACCACAAAAGGAGACACTATGAGAAATGTTTAAATTAATTTACCTTTGGCCTAAAAACAGAAAAAAGTATGTTTTGGGGCAACACGATGCTTTGAGAGATTTTTTAGACGTTTGGACTTGTCTGGGGACAGGGAACAGTTTTTGTTAATGACATGTTTAGCTGGTGATGAAGGGACCCTCACTGCATAGCTCCAGACCTTGCCCTCTGTGAAGGAAGAAGTGGGGTCTTGTGTCCTTTCCTCGGATGGTGTTATACTCTACAGAACTGAGAGCTTCTACATCTTTAAACTAAAGTGTGCACGCACACATGCTAGAAAGAGCTGGGACTGAATCTGCTATGCGGTAGGTCAATATTTATAAAGCAAAGCTTAGCACAAAAAATTCAAGTTCAAATTCTACCCTGTGAAAAAAGCACCAATATGATATCTTGAATTTCTTTTCCTCGAAACTAATTAAATCTTCATCTCCAGTTTTTTCATGTTCTGTGTTTTCCTAAGCTTCTGTGACTCAAAGTATCAGCTGTGGGCAGGAGATATTATTACTTATGACACCTTAAAAGGCATTATATAAACTTTCGGAACAAAAAGCCAGAATCCTCCCTATATGATCCAGGCAATGCAACTGTCACTAATGCAGTATTTTAAAGCAAGAACACTTATAGTTTGGATAACACATGTGTGAGTATAAAAATCCCAAAGTGATTTCTTTATTATGTACTTTGGTCCTGAAACTAGAAACACTAGAAAACTGTATTCTCTACCTCTGATCTGCACCACTAATGTAGTGATGAGTAATTTTTAGCATTTTTACGGTCTTTAGTCAAACTTGTTGCTAAGCAACGCCATAATTTCTACGTAGTTTCTTAACTTAGACAGTTAAAACAATTGTGCCTTACCTTTCATTGTGCCCTCCCTCTAAGGAGGATTTTTAAATAAGTCTTGTCAGCGGCATCCTCACCCAGAAATCCCTGAATCACTGAGGTGGGCACTAAAAGCTTTAGACATGGTGGCTTTACCCTGAATCAATTCTCACGGGGCCCCAGGAGCACTTGAAGCACAAAAACACGACTTGTACTAGAAAATGATGCATCTATGAGTGGGTCAAATGAATTAGGCTCATGGGACAGTAATCATGTATTGTTCCCCATGGGGATTAATACTCAATTCATGAATAGAAGCACTTAGCTGAGAAGGAAATGTGGAAAATAACTCAGCAGTATGTGGATGAATTAAACCTCTCCAAAGAATCTTTGGAAGCAGAAGTTGTTACTCAGTTGCTATCGAAAAATGAAACCAATAAATCAATAAATTATGGTTTGGTATTACTTTCTTAAAGGGATTTTTTACATAGCATGCCTACTTAAATGTTCTTCAGTGGGAGCCATTTACCGTGAAAAAACAGATGCCTTAAGTAGGATTGTTCGGTAGAGAAGAGGAACTAGAAAACAACAGTGTAGTACACACACTCATCAGACATGTTTATAGTCTCTACACTGAAGGCAATCACCTGGGAAGAAAGACTTTCAAACCAACTATACCTCAGGAGTGAAATCCCCACTGAGAGGGAATGAAATTCAAAACCTGAGCTCAATTGTCAGGTTCCCTGATCGGCTGGAAGAGTTTTGACCAGGCTGAATCAGCAGTGGGAGGCCACTGAGCTACAGCTGCCTGTACAACAACTGAAGTAAAAATACAGCTAGGTTGGCACTGATAACTAAGGAAACATCTGGAGTTTGGTTACCTTTTTATTTGTACTTTTTAATTTACTGTTTTGCTTTGGTGGGAGAAATCACCGTAGAACATGGTCCACTCATGTTTGGTTTTTGTAAATTTAGGAAGGCATCAAGTTATATCCCAAGTGTGAGCACTTCACTTTTAGACGGAGGTTGACAATAAATGATTTGTCATTTGTTTTTAAATTTACTTAATATTACTTGCCTGTAGGTTACAAATTATAAAACTAAATGAAAATGGAGAGGTGATTTGTAACCTCCATTTTCACGTCTATTCACTTTTAGTAACATCACTCATAGACACCTCTCATATATTCAAATTCTCTTTTTCCTCACAGTCACTTTCCTCCTCCAAAAAAAGTTCTTTCTGTTCTTTTTGGATGAAATGGAGAAAATACAGTAAAACCTGCAGTAAATTCCTCTCTCCACCTTTACACTACTCCGATTCCAGAGGGTCCCAGTGGGCTACAGTATGTATGCCCTAAAGCTGTTAGCTGCCCCTGACCTTTTATGTATTTTAGGTATAATACCTGCTCGTTTTGTTTCTCTAGGAATTCAAGGTGTTCGAGTTGGACTTTTTTCAGTTGATCCATTTCTTTGGACTGCTTCATTGCAAGCTAAAAAGAAAAGAAAGAAAAGAAAAAAAAGAATTGAGAAAACAATCCTTAATTTTTATCAATTTTCAGGTTACAATATTAAAACTTATGGATGAGGAATAGTTGGTAAGTTTATAAGTATTGGAAATAATTTTTGAAAAATGAAAGAAAAGTAGACTGAAACCTGGGAGAGCTTAAACTCATTATTCTTGCCAAAAAGATCTTTCCTGCTAAAATCTTGGGAGACAACAGAGCACTTATGCATGACTGACAAATTGGCTTCATTTCTGTATCAAATAGTGTCAAATAATCACCTTAAAGATTTTGGCAAGTCAATACTTTGGTTTTCAGGGAGAGGAGAAGTTGGATTATTTACTGCACAGGAAAAATGAAATTTAAAAAAATTAGCTAGGTGCTGGTATCTAAGCGTGGTCTATTGTTTACAGTTTTTTTCAAGGAAAAGTACAAAGAAAATGAAAAAAAAATACTTACTCTCTTTCTTTCTTCTAGAAACTTCTTGGTGTTACTGCTGTTTAACTCCCTGACTCGCCTAAAACCAATGAAGATGATAGTTGGCATGACACTGAGCGGAATTAGTACCATATAAATAAGAGCCTGTTTTAATTTTCTGGATAGGATTACTCTTCTGCTTAATTTTTAGTGCAGAATCAGATGGATTTATCCATGTGTGATACATGCAAGGGCTTCTCATACTTTCTTTTGCACACAAATCACTTGGAGCTAATATCTGAATCATGGACTGCGTGGTCCTCTCTTGAGATCCTGAGTCTGACCTGATGGGCTTGGAGTCTTGCAGTTGTATGCAGCTCCCAAGTAACCCACCCCACAGAAACTGACTCCTGGGTCTGAGCTGGGCCTGGGGTTTTGCATTTTCACCAAGTGCTCAGGTCATGCTGATGTACCAGTATTGAATTTACCCGACACTGATATATTCTGAGTTTATTCCATTTATATATTTATTTATTCTTTTTGCAGTTCTATTTTTTTAAATTTTAAAACAAAAACAATAAAAACAGTGGTTTCAAAACAAAATAACAGATTAATAATGGTTGATATATTGCATTTGTTATCTTTAAAGTAGTTGTTCAGATTACAAGATATAGGCATGAAAAAATGATCAAGCAATGAAAGCACAAACCATTCCCTTCAATAAACTAAGAGATATTAGTAGAATAGCTACCTATCTTGCATATATATATTTTTTTCCTTCTTTCTTTCTTTCTTTCTTTCTTTCTTTCTTTCTTTCTTTCTTTCTTTCTTTCCTTCCTTCCTTCCTTTCTTTCTTTCTTTCTTTCTTTCTTTCTTTCTTTCTTTCTTTCTCCTTTTCCCTATCCCAGTTTTTCTTTCCTTTTGAGCAGTTTCTGTCTCTTTCACTTTCACAATATCTATGGTACATTTTGGATCTTATTTACTCTTTCAGTTTTTTACACTAGGGAAATAATACGATATTTACACAAGCAAGTCTGACTTATTTCACACATGAGTATGCTCTCAAGTTGCATCCATTTACCTATAAAAGGCTCAATTTTACCCTTTATAGCTGTGTAATACTCCACTGTATAAAATCTCAAGTTTTATAGCTATTATCTATATTTCAAACTCTTCCATGATTTTATCTTCTGTAAAGATTTCTCCGATGATAAACAGACTACAATATTTTCAGGCTACCATTCATGAAAAAAGTCAGTTATTTCCAAATGATACCACAGTGATCTAGTGCAAAAGGCCCTGTAGTACTTGGCACTGTAAATGCCTGTTGAATAAATAAATGAAATTGGGAGGGACTTTCTTTGCATGTTGACGAGACTCTGGACTTGCCCCTTGGTAGGATATTCACAGTTTCATTCTTACTCTGAAGCACTTGTTCCAATTTGGCCTTGTCTGTCGGTGTCTGGGTGCTACACTTCCCCCTTGTCTCTACCCAGGCCCGTACCCACCAGACGCTGACATTCTTGTCCGTCCATTGATCTTGTCAAAGACATTGTGCTCTTGGTTTAACTTGCATTTCTCTAATTACCAGTGACTAGTGCTGGGTCTCAAGACTAAACAGGCTTACAACTCGCTGAATTTTGGTAACAGTAAATCTGTTCAGGTTTTCTTCTTTTTCAGTCAATTTGGGATATTTGCATTTTTTTTAGGTAATTATCCACTCCACCTAAGTTTTCAAATTTATTTTTAGTACTGTTTGTGACAGTGTTGTTTAAAAAAAAAATATCTTGTCAGTAGGTACTGGTAATTCATGCTTTTTCTTCTAGATCGGTCTTGCTGAATGAACTTGGTTTTGTGGATATTCTCTATTTGTTTTGCTTCTATGTCAGCACTTTCTGTTTTTTTCTCTTTAACTTTTTTTTTTATTTTATTAAAGATAGAAAAGGAGACTCCCACAGCTGCTTCAGAAGGTGGCAAGGATGGTGGGATAAGTGTGTTGGAGAGAGAGGGAGTATTCTGAGGGGGATTAATGCAATGTGTCTTTAACTGTAATACATTTTTCTTCTTTAAACTGTCACTGTCATTTTCAGTTGCACCCTGCATGTGCTAAATTTTGGCCTGGACCACAGAGGGACCCCAACGGGACTGCAGCCTCACTCAGGGCCTGCCCTGCTCGCCTGCGCCCTGCTTCCCCAGGCTTCCTCACTAAAGAGCCTCATTAAGTCACAACACCAGCATTCCTGCCTCGCTTTCTCTTTCCTGAAAACTGATCCCATCCCACACAAGAACAAACTAGAAAACAGTATTTAAAAGATCCTTGGTATCAAGGGCTGCTCAATGCAAACAAAAGACAAAGATTCCTCTCCTGCTGTTTAGAAAGGTACAGTACTATCCAGAGTGCGCTTACATCTGAGCAGGTGAGACACTTGCAGGATGATCCAAAAGAATGCAGAAAAAATGTTTTAGAATTGTAATATTTTATCAAGTTACTATTTTTGTTTGTAAATAAGCATACACGCATTGAATGTAAATTTATCTTTCTGGTGATAGTAAGCAATCAGAGAACTTCAGAGACTATCTTAAAGCAGCAATATTACATCTCGATGGTTGCTATAGTAGCAGAATCCTCAAACTCCACAAGTGTTTTCTCTCTCAGGTAGGAGCACCTGTGTTCATTCATGGATTAACGTCAGGGAGACAACGTTTTCAAGTTAATGACAAATTCACGCAGTGAGCATGTTACCTTACCTTTCTCGCTCTGCTTTATTCTTGATAGATTTATCTTGGCTGATGGCTTTGCTATTTTCCATAGAAATCTTAGCCTGGTGGGCTCGCATTTCCTTGCTTTCCCTATGGGTTAAAAGTAAACGAATGGGATAGGGATGGAGTTAGTGTTTCATGGGTACAGGGGTTCCCTGGGGGCTGATGAAAACATCCTGGAAGTGGGAGTCTGTGGGGGGTACATGACATAAACTTAAAAATAGCCACAGCGGTACATTTTATATGATGTGTGTTTAACTGATGAAAACACAAACAAAACACGAATTCTATGTGTAACAATAGGACTAGATTCAGCCCCAGCCCCACCCCATTACTAAATTCATTCAGGGATTCTTTTTTGGCAAAGGAAGGAATGGACTCAGCTCCTGTGGTTCTGGATCCCTGAAGGGAAGTGGGCCACCGAGGGGTGAAATGGCAAAGAAACACAAGCATTTCTAGCTGCGCCCCACAGTACTTGTGAGGAAATGGGCTGAAAGACAGAGAAAGAGGGTGTTATAACCTTCCTGCTGCTGACAATCTGTGGGAATGAAAGGGGCTACATGGCTTCAAGTGAGCAGAGGTTTGAAACTGCAAAAACTCATGTTTACAGGCAACAGAAGCCTCAGTGTGAGTTCAAGCATGAGCATGGCTTGCATACATTTAAATTACATATGTGCACAACACATGCATGCAATTTAGACTACTAAAATGAATGTGATTAGAAAGAAGTGTTTCCTGGAACCCACAGCGATTTTAGGAAGCTCTTCCTGGAATCCAGCAGGCAAGCAGCTCCTTGACCCGCGCAGAGGTTTGTGCTGCCTCAAATAGAGAACAACGCACAAGTGGAGAGTGGGCACCTCAGTCAGCAACCTCAGAGCACAGCCGCAGGAAGATGCGTAGGAACTCTGGGACTCTGGACCCTGGGAAATCGCTCCTGAGTGTTTTTTTTTTTAAATTTTTTTTTGTCTTGATTTTTTGTGACTTGCTAGTAAATTGACTGCTTCTTCATTCATTTGTTCGTTCGCCTACTCATGTATTCATCCGTTCATTTCGTTCAACAAATGTGATGAGTGACCAAGTGTTGCTGACATGTATTAAGAAAGCAAGGATTTTAACCAAGAACAACAGTTGTGGTGGCAAAAAAGAACCTACAGAGGCACTTGAGGAAAGACTGAAACACTGTTGTTGTTTGGAAAGACGCTCCTGCCATGGACTTTTGTTTGTTTGTCTGGTTTTGTAATTTGTACCTAGTTTATGGTTTCTTCAAAGGACCTCCTTAGCAATGCAAGTATAAGTTTCCTATTTTTTTTTCAGACAATGCCTACCCCTACTGTCTGGGGCTATCCTTTTCCTTTTTTCAACTATAAAATGATCATTAGGTGCCTTATGCTGCGGTACATTTGGATTGCTACAGATATCTAAGATCTGGTATTACAGCAACAACCAAATGCAGAATGATGAACAGTCCCTCCCCCCTTTTTGGATCGAGAACATTTCTAGTGGAAAAAAGAAAAGAACCTGTAGCCCTAGGCTTTCTGGTTCACTTGCACAATGCTTCTGTTTTCTATTCTTTGGTGTCTGTCAGTGCACCCTAAAGTGGCATGTGGGAGGCACTGGATAGACAGCAAGCAAGCTGCAGCCACTTCGTGATGAAGAGCATCATCACAAACACTCTCCTGTCCTGGGGAGTCCAGCTGGTACTCTGCAGTAACTGCAACGCAGTGTGTAATCTGCAGCAGTGGCTAGCAACTAAGTCAGCTGATCCTCTTCTGCTGTTTCTTGATCAGGCCTGTCTTCCTAAAATTCATGGAGGTCCCAGAAACCACAGGAAGAGGGGAAGGAGATCTCCTCAGTTTGTCACTGAATGATCAGAATCAGTCTAGGAGCTTTACTGGTTATCTCTTCTTCTCTGTATCTTTCTTCCTTCTGCCCCAGATCATTTTCTAAAGCCTCCGCCCAATCCTACCTTTCTGCACAGCCTCCAGGACTACAGAGCTGACATTGCTTAGTATCTGCAACATTTCTTAGTATCACACACTCATAATCTGACTTAACTTTTCATGTAAGTAATAGCTCGCCAACACTTGATGGGGCAGAGGCTGTTTCTTACAGTTCCTCTTTCTCATCATATCAACTGTGTGACAGCTGCATATTATGTCAAGTTGATTTCACTTATTACCTTGGTGTGCATGTGTATATATACACACACACACATGTGTGCGCGTGCACGCAGTCACGTACATAATCATCCTTTTTAATGACTAGGAGTTTATTATGGGATGGCTGGCTCTCCTACCTGTCATGGGATAATTTCAGCTGCTGGGTTTGCTGCTCATGAGCATTAATCAGTAGCTTCTTCAGCAACTCACACTGCTGGTTAAGGTGCAGGTCCCGGATTTCTTGCTCCTCAGCACTATGGGTATTGATCATTTCTGACCATTCCTTTGTGTGCTGTGCTACAATCTCTTTGACCTGTTTGTGGAAAAAGGGATGAAGTCATCTGGAATCTTCAAGGGTTACATATGAACTGAAACACATTATTCATGCATTTCAGATCCCTCCCACCAATGCACTTGGCCAATCAGTGGACACTTGAAATCTAAAAAAAAAATACACAACAGTCATTCATTATTAAAACAAATCAATCATTTCAGCTCTAAATATTTAATTGTGAACCATTATTTTACTGCCTAACTTGTTCAAATTGATTTGCCTAGACTGTGGCTCCTTTATCAATTCCATCAGAATTTTCTTTACCACCTCATACTTTTCCAACTTCACTTCCATCAGGCCAGAGGTTTAAACAGAGGTGTGTGCTCTTTATTCCTGGACTGTGACTGACTGCATCATCCCTAACACACTTTGCATAGAAAATCCGTGCCTCTGAGTAACTATGCACTTGGCAATGTGGTTTTGTAGGTGGTACTCTTGTCAGCAGTTAGAGTCTATTCCTCCATCTCCTTGACTATGGCTGAACTTGTGGTTTCCTTTAGCCAAGGAGTCAATGGCAAATGCGATGTAAGCAGGAAGTACACTGTGGTGTACCCTATGACAGCCCGTGCTAGTCTGCTGGAGGCTGCAACATCACGTAACAAAAGACAACCAGCTTTCAGCCACCCACCAGACACACAAGTGTCTGTGACACATGAGTGAGCCCAGTAAAACCAGAGAAGCATAGTTTTGAACTATGAACATAGTTTTGAACTACTGAACTGTGAGCTAATAAATAGTAGTTGTTTTAAGGGACTAAACTTTGATACCATTTATTATTCAATAAAAGCACAATGACACTGTTGCCAAGGTTTGTTCCTTTCTGCTTAGCAAAAGCATCTAACAATCATAGCATGTTGAATGAGTCATGACTTCTCCAGTATTCCAGGGAAGAGGAAGGTGGGCAACATTTCTCGAGGGCACGTGACTTGTTGCTTCTGCACGATGCATTGTAGATAGAGGAGGCAACGGAGCACCGAGGGTGACTCCACCAAGAACAGCGTGGCTGGTCCTTGTACACAGCCAGGCCATTGTGCCCAATGACACAGCTGCCATGGACATATGGGTGCTGGCTGGTTGACCCAATGCTAAGACTGACACTGTTTTAAAAGAATTTTTCTTTTAAATCTATTATTACTGTAAGAACTGTTTATGTTATTCCTTGGGTTTTTGCATTTAGGTCCTCAAATGGCCACAACCTTAAATAAGGCCTTTCAAATTCCTGTTTTCTCCTGTCTTAGGGGAAACTCAAGTTATTAGACTCCTCTCTTAGAATATCAGCTTTCAGTTTTTCTAATTCCACATTTTCCCCAGCAAAATTAAGGTGGAGTAAGTATCAAACAAGTACTCAAACCTCAAGATGGACAGTCTTCTGTCTTGTGTATATTGTTTTTTCTTTTATAAGGATTATATAGTTGGTATTACTATAAGGATTATGCAGTCAGTATTACTGTTAAGGATTATATAGGTATTATTTTACACAGTATTACCTGTGCTTCTCTTCGCTTACCGTTTCACTTGATGTCTTGGAGTTGGACAGCATAAATATAGTTAGTATATTTCCACAGACAAAACAGGAAGTGGTGCTTTTCAAAGCCAGTGAATCTGGGGGAAAACAGGAGCCCGAGGTCCCCTCTCTCCCCAGATCAGCCCCAAGCTACTGTGATTTTGGATCATTACCAGGTACCTCCTCTAAAAAAACTACCAAGTGTCTTCTGCAAGTCACTGCAGTAAAAATGGGCATTTCCTTACCTTAGATTTGTGATCTGATGTCAATGTCTGAATTTTAATTTCTGTTTCTTTTTTCATTTCAAGACAATTGCTTCCCCTGAAAATAGAAAATTGCAAAATGCATACAGGATATTAGCTATCTTCCAATTCCCTCGGGCCCTGTGACAAAAGCTTTCTGATAAAGACAATATATTCATCAAATGTGGTGTGCCATGGCTCATTGGGCAGCATGAGTTTTCTAGTGATAGATTTATACCTTACAAAATATTATCTGTATCGTGATTACTCAATTCAACCACTACACAAAGAGATACTTCAAACCCAACAATTATTTCATTGTTAAGAATCTGTTGTCAGAGTTTCCATTTTGGTTTTTCTTTTTCTTTGAGCTATTTTTTTGACTTATTCAGTAAAATATTGGGAATGAAAACTGGAAAATAGGTCTTCAGCTTGGAAGTGAATTTCTAACTCTTTCAGTCTGGTTGCAAAGCCAGACTTTTGTCTTTTAAACCTGCCAATGAGAAAGAAAATAGCATTTCTTGGCATTACAGGGTAATTTTTGCTTCTGATCCTATTGTGAGTAAGAAATACATGCTAGGCAATTGCCCAGTAAGCATCATTGCTCATTTCGGTGATTCTGGAAAGTTTTCTCTTTCGTATCATTGCTGAAACAAGGGCAAGTCCTCAGTGTCTGTTTCAGCATGTACACTCTGGTTTATGAAAGCCCTAGTCAGAATGCTTCATTATAGTATTAATCAAGCATTCCCTTGAGAAAGCGCCAGGTCATCAAGCTTTTCCTTCTCCTTGGCTGGAACTGAGTATGTTTCTTCTCTAGTCTGTTATTTAGAGAGCTTGAGGCTTTCCTGAAACATTTTTCTGTCTTTATACTTAAACAAAATCCTTCACAATAAAGTCAATGACAGGTTTTATTCAAAAGTCTTAACTGTTGGCATAAACAAAGAACTTCTACAACATTAAAAATTGAGGTTGAAAGTTCTCCTTCAGTATCACCTTATTATTTGCTGTCTATGCAAAATCAATTTATGCACTCTGAGTTTTCCTAACTTTCTCTCTCTCTCCAATCCATCTTCTCCCTATCTTTTTAAAGACACTGAGTAGAAAACACATGAGAGACATAGTTATCCTCTCATTGGGCCCCAGCTGCAGGGCACTTTAAAGAAGTTCCTTTTCTCCATCTCAGTTATTCCTTTCATGTAAGCAGGAAGGGTAACAAAACCTATTACAGGTGCTTAACTTACAAGAGGCTCATGGCTGATAAATGCATTATAAGTTGGAAATACTGCTAAGTCAGAAATACATTGAATCTACCTAACCTACCATAACCTGGCCTAGCAATGCAGTGCTCCATAGAGGATCAGCTGTTTCCCCTCATGGTCCCCTGGCTGACTGGGAGCCAGTGCCCAGCATTACTAGAGAACAGCGAGCCCAGAAAAAGATATAAATTAAAAATCTGATGTACAGTCTCTACTGAATGCATAGCATTTCTGCACCATTGTAAAGTCAGAAAGTCCTAAATCGAAATATTTTACATTGAAGGTCATCTGTGCTTGTTTTAGAAACGGATTTCAGTTGTGAAATCATGAAAGATTAACTAGTTCCTCCTTTCGGGATACTTCAGCCACTGTTCTATAATAAAAAATGTGAGCCATTTTGATAACATAGTCAGTAACAGTGGAAAACCTTACAGATACAGCTCTCCCGAAGAACGCAGCTGGTGTCTGACTTGGAAGTTAACTTTTACTGTATCCTTGAGACTTCTACTATTTCAAGTCTTTGGAAAATGCTCTGTATTGGAAAGTCCCTAAGTGCTGCTGAGATTGGCAGTGAAGGCCCAGCAATAACTGGGTAGATGAACTTTTCCAGTCTGATCTACACTAGGGAAAAATAGGGCTCTACTTGTTGAGAGACCTTCAACACTGCTCAACAGGCTGCCTGGGGGGTAATTGACCAAGGGCAACTTATAATGAGTGTTAGGCTGACTCCATTTTACTTTTGAGCATAAAAAATAATAATGAATATATATATATATACACATATATGTATATATATCCCATTCTTTGGTTTCTAGAGGCAGTTTCATTGATTTACTGATGTTGACAACTAGTATCTTTTTAAACCAAAATCTTATGTATTTCCTGAGTCTTCTAAAAAAAGATTCTGATTTAAATATATGGAAGCAACATTTCAATACAGCCATGAACAAGAATAAGCAAACCAACTTTTGAAAAGATGACTTGAGAATAAAAATGAATTTATTCTTGGAAAGTACTATAAAATTGTCAGAAATTTGTTCATTAAAGATAAAGGTGTCATGTTTATAGCAACACAATTTGTAATAGCTAATCTTGGAAACAATCCAAATGCCCATCAACTAAGGAATGGAAAAAAGATGTGGTATTTTTATACAATGGAGCACTACTCGGCTATAAAGAAGGGCCATATTAAGGTTTTTATAGGTGATTAGATGTGACTTGAGACCATACTTGTAAGTGAAATAAATCAAACTCACAATTATAAATACCATATTGTCTCCCTAGTGTAGGAAACTGAAAAAGCAAGTAAGATAAAAATCTTCAATAAATATTGTTAAAGGGTAAGAAACTGCTGAAAGGGCAAAAATAATCAGATAGGGCAAAGGAGAAAAGAAAGAAGGGAAAAGAAAAAGGGTACAAATTTGTATATATACATTTAAGATAGCTAAGATGATTGTAGTATTAATTCTGTTAGTTCCTGGAACAAAACAGCTAACATTCATAGGATTAGATCAATTTTGCATGTTTTTATCTGGTAATCTGAGTGATTCTTTTGAAGACAACTGCAAAATAACAACTTTAGGTATGTTCCTACCACCTTCTTTTGAAAGCCTATACTGTCATTGTTTGGGGCTCTTCATTATTGTTATTTATTCATCCCTTTTATTTCTTACTTTTTTTTTGCTTTGTTTTTCGCTCCAATATAGAAAGGATAGATGTACACGTATAGGCTTATACATGCCTAGATCTTCTAACGAGTTTACAAGAATTGATTTTATTACATGTGATGGTATCAACAGCTATTTAGAATATGAGACACTATGGCAGCCATTGCTGATTTTCTGTCACCTTGTTTTGAAGTCCCATAATGCTTTTATTTTTTGTTTTGATTGGTTTTTGTCTGTTTTCTATTATTTTATTTCAATATATATGAAGATATGGACAGCTATTTTGAAGAAAATAAACAATATTATTTTCTTCAATGGCTTCTTCAATGGACAATGGCTGCTTAATAGTAACCATTGTTAATTTTCCTATTTTCTGGTTTTGAAGGCCTGTAATGCTTTCATTCTTTTGTTTTGATCAGTTTTATACTACTTTGTTTTGTTTGAATTCATTGTGTGTGAAGATATAGACAATTCTTTTGAAGAAAATGAGATATTATGGTAGCCACTGTTGATTTCCTGTTGTTTTGAAATCCAGTATTGCTTGCATTGTTTTGTTCTGATCTGGTTTGTTCTGTTTTGTTTTGTTTTGTGTTGTGTTGTGTTGTTTTATTCACTTTAAAATTTAAAAAAATATATATTAGCATGTCTATTTACTTTTCAGCATTTTGGTGTAAAACTTCACTGAAAGTGAAAAAATAATTTAAAAACAAAACAATCTGAGCTGCTGATGTGCTAGGAAGTCTACAAAAGTCACGGATCCTCTAAATGTATTATATTCACCACAGTGTGGTCACATAAGCCATGAGAGGAGTTGGTGAGCTTCACCTGACTCAGAACACATATCAAAAACTTTTCAAAACAACAGGCCACGATTTTGCTTCTGAGATACACAGCGAAAACAATAGGAAAACAAAGGTAGATTCTGAATAGTAATGGTGTTCCATAGTTAGGGTCTGATTTGTTGTTTTTCTAGAAAAATCTAACTGTAAAAAGAAGGAAAGAACCCCTAAAATTTGAGGCCTGATATCAGGGCAGGTGCAAGCAATTACTTACTCTTTACTGCTAAAGGAAATTACACTAGCTTCATGTCATAAAATTAGGCCTTTGGGACCAGAAATTGTAACAAATGTAATCAATTCTGTTATCTTAAGTGAATGTCAAAAATAAAAAACAGGTAAAGAAAAAAATACTTTTCTCTGTGGGAGGCTCAAAGATACCAGCATAAATTAAAAGGAGGAGTTTAAAAGCCAGAAGAAATTCACTGAAGGAGGACAAAGCCGTGTCAAAAACAATTTCTCAGATGACAGCAGATGTACATAGGCTCACAGCATCTTCCTCAGGGTATTTATTAATCCTAATGGGAAAGTAACTAACATTATAGAGTAGAAATCATCAGCTATCACCTTAGCCAAGTGGTCTAGACCAGCATTGCTCTTGAGACATAGTAGTACTGGGTACCATCTGCCCGCATCATGCACAGAGAAGGAAGCATCACGACTTCCAGGGTGAGCTTGTCAAACACACACAGCCTCCTTTACTTGTGAGACACAACCAGATAAACCCAATGGAAAATACAAAATAGGTGAGCAGTATTCTTTCAAAGTGAAAAAGTCATGAAAGTTAAGGAGAGACGGGGGTCTATAGACTGCAAAACAATGAGAAGAAAATAAATGCATGGTGCAGTTCTAGAGCAGATCCCAGAGGGGTGTTAGTGAGAAAATGTTGAAATTTAAAAAATCATTGAAGTTTGACAAACAAGTATTGTTCTAATGTCAGTTTCCCAGTCTGATCATTATACTGTGTTTTTGTGAGATGTTAACATTTAGCAAAGCTGAGTTAAGGGTACAACAACTTTCTACTCTAGAGCACTCTTGCCTTTTCCACAGCGGGTATGTGCTAATGCTAAGCCCCCTAGCGGTTGGCTGAAGCCACAGATGGTACCAAGCTACACTGTTTGTTTGCTTGTTTGTTTTCCTATACACATATATCTATGACAAGGTTCAATTTATAAATAAGGCACAATATGACACTAGCTACAACAATAACAAAATAGAACAATAACAATACACTAATATGGAAGTTATTTAAAATTGATGAACTGTTTATTTCTACAATTTTCCATTTAATTTTTTTGTGCTGTAATTGACTCTATATAGTTAACTCAAACCACTGAAAGTGAAACTGCAGGTAAGGTGGAACCAACTATATTTTTGCAATTTCTCTGTGAGCTTAAAATTTTTCAAAAATAAAAAGTTACACCCAAATGTCAGGGTGGAAAATATTTTTTCCAACTACTTGCGGCTATTTTTTCAGGACCTTTGCTGAGAAGCTTCCCTAGAATATAGCTAAAGGGACTGATGCGTGGCCCTCTTATGATGCCAGGGTATTTAATGAGCCAGTCTCTTATTCTCAAGGTGTAATTTGCAATGATAAAAATAGAGGCAACACTAAGTTGGACTGTGAGACAAGATACCATATAAAAAAACGAAAGGAAGTAAACATTACCCCTTCTTCTTCATGGCCTTCTCTAGGATCTTCTCATGAGTCGACTTCTCTTTGTCATACTGTGCCACGATTTTGTCAACTTGCGTGCAATGTAACTTCTGCATGGTACTGTGCTCCTGTAAGAGAGAAGTCTGCAGTTACAAGGTGGACTTCCAGTGAGGTGGCCAGCTTCACACTGTCAAGATGGCATTGGTTTCACAAGCTTTCCCAGAGCCTTGGTTGGGAAGGTTGACAAGTAGTCAATCTGAGAACTATGCAGACCTCAGTCTGTCATCCAACAGGAGAGTTTCCTATTCAAGGGCATTCCAACAAGGGAGTCCTCAGCCTCAGTCTCACGAACATGCCAATCTCCAAAGGCAGTCTTGCTCGTGGACAGGCAGTGCCGGTCACTTCAAGTGCCTTCTTCTACACATGTGTCTCAGGTAATTTCTTTGTCCTCCTGTCCCACACACGTGATCTGTGCCCCTTCTACAAACTCATCCTCTAACCTCCAAATTTAGCTACCTGATTTCTTCTCTTACTAAATACAACTATCCATTATGTGTGACACTGTTTCTAAACACTGGCACATTTTGGGCTGTCCTGAATGCCGTAACTATACAATGAGCTTGCCATGATGGGCATCACCATGAGCTGCATCTGAATCTACATCCCTAGATATATTTACTGACTTCTTCACCTAGATGTTTTCATGAGGGTGATCAGAGTATGTATTCAGGAGCTCTGGCATGCGGTTTTACAGATGTGAAAAGATTTTGTGATCTGCTTCACTGAATTGCTTCAGCAAGCCTAAATTGGAAGCTAGTAACTATTTCCCTGTAAACACTTTATCTTCCTGGACAATGAGGAAGGCATTTGGCTATAGCAAGTGAATCCTAGGAAAGGAGGTTTCTTTGGGTGCTCAGCCTCTCAGGGATGAAATCAGCACCATCATGAACACCCACCTGGAAGTGCTACTTACTGTCACAGCCTAGTCTCCCTCTCCAGGAACTTAGAGAATGAATGGGACAGTAATGACTGGGATGGGTTGAGGCTGTTCAGTGTATATAACTACTGTCATAGTCATATTTCTTTATTTATTTGGTACTGGAGATTGAACTGACAACCTTGCACTTACCAGGCAAGTGCTTGAGCCAGTGAGCTAAATCCCCAGCCCCATATTTCTTTTTTGCTAAATTTTTAAAAAATTGAGCAACAATTTAAAAACATTTCTTTTTCATAAAGTAGGATTGCTTTTAAGCAAACCTAATTCATCAATGTTTTTGAAAGATTTAGTGACAAACAGAGGTGGAAGGGATTTTTAACCATAACAAAGTTTCCTTACTTTGTCCACTAGTCAATTAACACAGGACTCGATGGTCAACTGGCTCACACACAATCTCTTCAGAATGTGCTGATGTACCAGGCCTCCACAGTCCTGTCTCTCACACTGGAGCACTGTGCCAGCTGGGATGATCCCCAGGACAGGAACTAACAATGGAGATAAAGGTTGTGATCTTCCTGTGGATTCAGTGTCAGGGAGTTCTGTGTAACCAGGTCTGCTTAATTTGCAGTTGGAACACCCCATACACATAGCCATATTTCCAACAGCTGCATCTTTGTGTTATAAACACAATCAGTCAGAGATTTTGCAGAGTGGTATCAGGAAAACACGTAAGTTCCTAAGCCCCCAGTCCTGGGCAAGTCTGTTTACATTTGTAATTGGGATAAGGATACCTATAAGGGGTGATTGAAACATATGGATAAATGTTGAAATTTTAAAAAAAGAACCTACTGCAGTAAGACACATTGCCAAGAATGATTGGATAATTGTGCTGGGAACAAGATGGCATATTTTGAGTGTTTGGAAGGGGACTAATGACTATATTACTATATAGTCATTTACTATATTAAATTGTAAAATGTAAACATTCACTGCATTTTCCAATCACATCTCATCAGTCAACTGTTTACAGCAATTTCTATCAAATGAAAGCATTACTGTATGCCCTCATCCATTTAGTCACTGGATCAGGCACCATGTGACTTCTGGCTCTTCCCAAAAGTTAAAATAACCATGAAAGGTAAACATTTTTAAATAATCCAGAACATCAAAGCAACCATCAGAGTGCTACCAAAGATATTCATGGAAAAGAATTTCTAGAACTGCTTCAGAAAGTGGCAAGAATATGGGACCTCAATCAATTATGTTAGCAAACCTTTGCTTTAAGCTTAATCTGTTGCTTCAGGGGCAGAGTAACAAAGGGATGTATCCTTGAATATGTCTAACAACTCTAGCAATGTCTTGGCAGGATGGTGGTAACCTACTAAAATGACCAATCCCTAATCTTCAGGTTTAGAAGTCATCATGTTTGGTTAGCACATGTGTTCATTTCCCTAAGCAATAAATACAGGACTCTCTATGAGATTCAATTAAAACTTGTTGGAGGTCCCATCTTCCTATGTCTCTTGCAAGTGTGATTCAAATTAGGATGGAGAAGACTGTTTAAACATGATAGCATGGCAAATGGAAAACAGAGCACAGAGGTGAATCTTAGTTAACTTAGGTATGAAACTTAATTAAATGTAAAGATTGAGGCTGTTTGTACCATGAAGTTGTTGATGATGGATTTAACTCTGGATTAATGTTCCATAAGGGCAGGTTGCCTTTTTTTTTTATTTGTACCTACCAGTACCTTGTACAAAGTAGATAATAAATATGCAAATAAGCTATAGAATAAAAAATATGAGAAAGTAGCAACAAGACTTGGATTCTTGTCTCAGCTCAATAAATCATTAGCAAAGTGGTCTTGTGTAATACATACACATCTTTCCACACATATGAATCTTTCCAAGCTTCAATGTCTCTAATAGAAAAGAAGTGAGATCTTTCCCCAGCCTTATTCGTGGGCTGCAGGAGCTACAAAATTACCTAATGTATGGAGAAATAATTTGAAAAACATTTGAAGCCTATTGAATTAAGATGATTTTAGTTAGTACAGCTAAAAAAGCTGGTCCTAAAACACATAGTCTCTGTGCTCTTCGTACTCAAAATTCTACCACTTTGTGGAAAGCGGTGATCATTGAAATGTTTCAGGGATACTTGTTTCTGACACTAATTAGTAGAATGGAAACTAAAGGAACCCTAAGTATAGAATGCCTTTTGATGGTCAAGATCCAGCTTTTTCTAGAAGATGAAGGAACTAAGAAATGGCTTAATGAAATAGGGACACCATCGAAGGAACATGAACTTTATTGTTCAAGTCAAGAGTAGCAAAATTAAATCTGTTGACTTAAAGTCATCTTAATTGGGACATTTTGGGGCGGATTACTATACTGCTTTGAGCAGAATTTGTATGTTTCTCATCCAAGTTAAGAAAATAAGACAGCTTCTTTGGGGAAAACTGCTGCTGCGATTCATCCATGTGACCAAGGCGACTCTGGATATGAATGATCACACCACGGATGGCGCTGAAGAGTCAGAGTAAATCATGCTTGCTCAGCACACAACCTGGAGATTACTGAGAGTCCAACCCTGTGAGTGGTTGCTAAGTCTTTGCCCGTTTCAACTTCCTAACAGAGTTACAGGTCTGCTCTCAAGGTCTTAAAATGAATTACAACTGATGAGTTTAGCAGGAGTCTGGCTATTATCAACTATACTGCTTGCACAGCAAGAGCAAAATTTCCACCAGTAGCTTCACCCAAATGTAGATCTTAGTAGGTTTCTCAGGTGTTTTATTTGATTTATCTGATGTTGATATTGCACACTGGTGGCCCAGAGGTACATTTCACTCGCAGATACAGTTTTTAGGGTAATTTTCTGGAACTACATAGTGTTTCTAGAAGAAGCTGAATTAGAGTATATTATTAAGAGAGCAAGTCATTTATATAAGATTTAAGATTTTTCCAGGCAGGGCACTGTATGCTTGTAACCCCCGTTACTTCACAGACTGAGGCAGGATGATCATGAGTTCAAGTTCAGCCTAGATAACACAGGAAGACCCTATGTGTGGGTTGGATGCACCACAAAAAACGACGTAAAATTTTATGATTCTCTTTCATAGAATCCAGCCAGCCCAGACACTCTGGAGGCACCAATGGTAGGAGGTGCATCTCACTTGTGCTTGGACAGGAATGACTGGGTCTAACTGTACTGCAGTGTAAGTGGCAACATCACTTAGGTACTAACTGTTTAGCCCTTACCGACATTTGAATTGTAATTGTTCTTCTAACATGTTACTGGGAGTATTTACCTAATATTTGGTTTTAGGTGTTATCAGTTAATTGATTGATTGATTGATTGATTTTGTTCTACCACTCTGACCAGTCTGGAAAATTAGAAAAATATTCTCAGCTGTGCACATCAAAGAGTTACATACTAGGGTGGGATTACTGTGGCTTAGTTCTGCTTTGTTTGTGTCTTATCTAACTGACATTTGAAAACTCTTACCCTACAACAGAGGGTATGAATATGATCAGAGCACATCCTATGCAAATATGAAACTGTCAGAATAAAACATAAGATTCTATACAAGTTAATATGTGCCACAGACTGTGATAAAATAATGCATTGAATAAGGTATTTTTTGTGGTGCTGGGGATTGAACCCAGGGCCTCTGCATTGAGGTACATTCCCAGACATTTTAAATTTTTAATTTTGAGACAGTGTCTTGCTAAGTCTTTGAATTCCCCTGGCTACACTCAAACTTGCAATCCTCCTGCCCCCAGCATCTCAGGATGCTGGAATTACAGGTGTGTTCTATTGCACGTGACTGAGGAAAATCTCTTTAAACTGAAACACATGCACACACACACACGCACGCACACACATACACACGCATACTACCTTAATTATTTTTTCAGATTGAAGAGATGTTTCCAGATATTGAGAAACAAGTAGAAATCTGACTGCCAGTTGCAGTTAAAGGATCAAAAGCAACTGAAAGTCACCACTTCCCTCCACTGCAGGCATTTTCCTGAACACCTCGATCTCACTTGGGGCCCTACAGTCATTTTCTGTCTTATCACTATTCTACTAGCAGCTCCCACAGGTATTTTCACAGCTCTCCTTTGCAAATGGCAGAGTCTCATGTTTAGTCCGCTAACTCCTTCTTTAGCCTGTAGCTAATCTTCTAGCTTGGAAATAAGCTCTCTGTTGGGTCATAACATTAATTTCTTTATTTAACACTTTATTTTATTAGCATATGATTGTACCGCATGCAGTTTACAGTCATCTCAGAGAGTGGTCACATATACATACTACGGCTTCCCCTCCCTTCCCCTCATCTGGGTCGCCATCACTTTTCTCGCATTTGTTGATACTATTTGTTTTAGCACAAGTTATGGCTCATAATATTTACAATGATTTGGATTATTGGGTTCCTATAGTTGGCATGTCTTTATTCCTCTGATTTCCCCTTCCCGTCTTCCTTCCCCCTCTTTGTTCCCTTGGACCCCAATTAATGAAAATAACTATCCATTTCTTAAACCGCTGGGATTCAGTTCATAGATACTCTACTTCCCTTCCAGTCTGAGGAAGAATAGAATCACTTATCTATGACATATGTGAGAGGTAAGACTAAATATAGGTCCCTGTTCTTAGTTAATGAGTGCCAAGGTGGGCTGCAGATACAGTAGTGGAAAGGGTACAGACTAGGCCTCCTTCTTTCCTCAGGAGGTAATTATATATCCAAGCTTTAGGACTAAAAAATCTCAACCTTGTGTTAGGTACCTTCAAAATTGTTACAAAAAGAGTTTAGATTATCTTTCATAGAAAGGTTAAGGAGATTTGACTCTAATACTGCTTGACAACAGGGTTAAGTCCTTGTGTCCTTAAGCAAATCTGATCTGTATCTTGCAGGTAATTAATGCAATTCCCATAAGGGCTAGGGCTAATAGTGGTAGACAGTGTTCCTAAAGAAATGTTTCTAGAAACACAGTGGACATAGGAGAGAAGCTTATTTAAGATGTACTTCAAAGCTGGGCACAAGAATGTGCATTTTTACAAAGCGTCTTGGCCCCAAAATCAAATGCTGATAAAACGATCCAGAAAGAAGCCAAGATGCTTGTTCTCTGACAGCTTCATGACTGCTTTTAAAAATGTTACTGAGATCACCAAGATGATGTACGCAAAGAAAAACTTGTGTGAGAAAACGTTCAGTTTATTGGTCTGGAATCTATATTGTTGAGTGAGACTGAATTCAAAAGCAAAGTAATTTAGTCAAGTTGTGTTTCTTTCAAGAATACAAGATCTCATCTGTCCAGGTCACCATTATTCACCTCTACATATTTATCCTACTTTGCAATGTGGGCAGAAGAATTGTTGTTAAATTAAACACAGCCAAATGAAGATCAGGTACCAAGGGTGCCCAGCAGTAACAGGACCAATGATTCCTTCCACTGCCCTTCAGTGGGGTTTTCATCATCTGTTTTAAAGACAAGCATGTTCCAGAGTTGTCCTCAATACATGTGGACAAGTAAATACTCATATATATTCATCAAAACATAGATCAAACAGTAGTAAATATTAAGGAGATACTATAGACTAAGATTTGTAGACTGTCTGTAGACAGAAAGATATTAGAAAAAAATTATTTCCAAAGCCTTTGGACCAATCAAAGCAGGACAAAAGTTTTTAAAAAATCAAACAACAATGTTCTAGGTGAAAAGGATACAAGAGTCAAAAGTAGGTAATGGGTGGTAAACAGCATTAAACCAGTTACCTTATTCAGGCAAGGGACTCCCTCTTCTCTGAATTTGTTTGTTTTATTTTGTTTTGTTTTGTTTTTCATATTTAGAATGTGCAGAGTGTTGCTTGGGTTTCAAGGACATTGCAATGATATGAGAAAGTATATAAAATATGTGACACAAACCTGCCACTAAATAAATGTCAGTATTATTAGTTGCAGTGGTTTTGTACAAAAGACTCTAGAATTCAGATTTCATAAATTCTACTTGGCATTTAGGGAAATTTAAAATCATCTTTTACTGCCTATAATAACATGGCTTCAAGAAACTCAAGTTTTAGGAAACTCAAGGTTATTTTCTAAAAATGAGGGCAACTTGGATTTACCTAGCTGTATGAGATTTACAGGCTGGTGGGTGATATAAAGGAACGTCTCCTAGTGGTACTGCTGACCTTACTCATGGGAAACTAATTTCCTATCTTGGCCATTTTTCTCATTAAGCAGATAGGCCACATGTGAGTTAGTGTAGCCTCTGTACTACTGTAAGGGAACCAACAGACAACTCCATGGAAGACTGAGGACATGGTAGCATGTTATTCTTCAGTAGCTCCAAGGTAGATGGAGAATTTCCTAAGCATCTCAGGTGCTGTCACCGCAGTTGGCCCACCAAGTGGGGACTTGTTCACTCAGAGAAGCACCCAACATTGTACACAGAATGATGCAATAAGAATGTGGGTTCTGGACTCCGATGATTTCGGTTCAATTACCAAGCTTTGCTACTCTTTAATTCTGGGACATTAAATTGCATAAATTCATTAATCCTTAATTTGCTCATATGCAAAATGGGGCCTTCAGCAGAATTTACCTTGCAGAGCAGAGGGTATTAAATGGGACAATGCACATGAAGTGCTGAGCATGGCTCCTGGAAAATACGGAGCAGGCAAAAATTCCCGCTGCTGTCACTGCTGTTATTACTGATCTCGGTGTGTTTCCTGATTACACCTCGAGAAAATATTAAATGAGGCCAAAAAAAGTGTGCATCCAACTAGCCTAAAGGTCACCGAAGGCCTGCTCAGTGACAGAGATCCAACTTATCTGTGAGTCCAAAGCTGCAGCACACAAGGCTGTGGCACATGGCCAGCGACCTCACTCTCCGTAATTAAAGTCATTTAAATCGCCCCCGATCCTATTTCTTTCTCCCTCTCTTTTGGTTGCATTTCTGTACTCCAGCTTATTGCAAATAAGTAACAAAACTGAAATCTTTATTAAAATGTTGCTCTCTCCAAGAGATACATGCTTATAATAATCGGAGGCATTTCCCTACTGGAAAATTAAAGCAATTCTGTTAAAGGAGGAATTGCTCATGAAACAGGAACAAATAGTGTTTGATGTGACTTCTGAACCACAGACGTGCTGAACCTTTACTTCAGTAGTACAGGGAATATTAATAGGCCACGATAAAGCTGAACCTCTCAAGGAAGCATAAACTGTCAAAGGGCGACATGCTTCAACGGCGTGGTGTGAGGCTCGGGTCAGCATGTGAAGAAGTGTGTCCTTGCAACTAAGGACATTTCTCTTGCTCTCTCTGCCCTTCCTGGAACAACACAGATTCGATCCTTCCAGCAGCAGTAGCAGCCATTGCTATGCATCTTAAGGAGAAAGAGATAATATATTCCCTTCCTTTCCCTGTGAGGAAGGGCAAGATAGAAGGCTGTTGTGTGAGTGCTGAAAAGTTTTTGACCTGTTGGAGAATTCCTGAGGCCATGTACTACCACTCTCTTAATACTGCAACTAGTTCTTAAAATTTTTCTGAATCACTGTCAGAAAGACTTTTTATGACAAAAGAAAAAAAATTATTTCAGCAGTAGGCTACCAAGCAGGGCTTACATAGCCCTGGAAGGGGAGGGAACATGCATTCCTTTTTCAGGCGTCATGAATGGGAAATTCCAGCTTGCTAACATCTCCATGCACAGTGTGTGGAAAACTGAGACAGTGACCCACAGAACCTAGGTGACCAGCAGTTAAGACTGTGAGCTGCTCTTCAATAGTTAGGCTACTGTCCAATATTTTACATAAAGTCATACCACCAGTGGAACAATTTTTAAATGGGTGAAGCTTCATTCTGCTTCTGAAACAACTGTTAGAAATTATGATAACCAATTGCAAATGTATTCTATATTTTAACTGCTAACCAGTTAAAATGAAGGTATTGCTGTGGATATGGCTAGGAGTAGCTTCTAAGTAGGGTTCTGGCTATGAATGATTCAGCTATACATAGCTGAAAACAGGAGCTGTAGGTTTTTACCAGAGACCTGAAAGCAAAATTTGAATGAGCCATTGGCTTCATTTTATTAAAATGAAGCACACATTACACACAAGATATTACCTTTGCATGTTTCTTCTTTAAAGAATTGAGCTCTTTCTGTTGCTTCTTTAAATGCTTTAAGTAAGCCTGTGGGGAAAATAAAAGAAGAAAAAAGAATATCAGAAATAAGTTTTGTTTCATTTTTGTAGTCAGAATGATTGTATTTGGTGAGAAACAACAGCATATTTGTTTCACTAGTATGCATTGAATAAGAGCATTTGCAAAATATCCAAGCAATTTTACCTTCATTTGCTTTAAATCTTCTATCCTCACTTGAGGGATAAGTTCAATACCTTAAAAAAGAAGCCACAGAAAAGTCACTGTGTATATGAAAACTGAAAGAATAACCGATCATATAAAATCCAGTGTTTTGAAATCTTACCTAAAAACTTTGATTCAGTGTAATGTTATAAATATAAATACTTTGCATCCTATTACAAAGCTTTAACTAGACCACTGAAATGCTTAAGGTCGTAGGTTCCCTACCAGCAAAAGAGAAATATGCATAGGAATAACTCATATTTCTGTGCATAAGAGTTATGTAAGGTAGACACTCAGGATAAATCTCTAAGGGACAGGTAAGCAGCACAGGACACAAGAAAAAGTTGGTTCTAGCTGAAATCCAGTTGTGGCCTAATCCCATGGGAATTCTTTCATCTAACTACACTCAAAGAGTCTTTCACTTGGATTCGAGGTGACTGGGCTATGGTGACTTACATGAGACAGTTAAGATATCAGAAGTTTTATAAAACCTTCCAGGCATCTCCAGGCAAGAAAATCCCATGGCCTCAGCACAATTTTCTAGAGCAAGGAACAGCTATAATTCCTAATCAACCAACACTCTTAGCAGCTGGGAGATGGGCTAAAGGGTCCCATAACAGGCGTCTTGGTTCCTTTTCTCTTGTTGCTGAGATAAAATATCTGATGCCCAAAATTAGAGAAGGAAAGGTTTATTTATCTTAACAGTTTTGGAGGTTTTAGTCCATACTTAGCTGGCTCCAAGACAGCACCTGTTCGTGGCAGCCACAAGCAAGGAGCAAAAGTGCAAAAGAGGAAAAAACACGTCTTCTTCCCTTCCTTATATTGTATGCCAGCTCCACCCCTGGGTGGACGCTGCACTCACACCACTAACCCCAGTGCTAGACAACAAAGGAATTACAAACGCTAGACTCAGCTGCCTCCATGACTGCATGAGGCTTGGGGGACCACGTAGACACAAACCATAACAATGGGGATGGGATCTAGCACAACATAATCAACTACAGTGATTTTTATCTCTGCTTTTCAACACATACCAGTCAACTAACTCTCAACTCTATTCCCAACTTAATTATCACAGAGCAATTGTTTTAAACCTTTTCTGACCAAAATGAACCCTAGCACTTGAGTAAAATGCTGTTGAGTGAAGCATGCCTTTGATACACACAAAATAATGACTTCAGCCTACGGCAGAACAGGATGCTACCATGAGAACCTACAGTACTACACTGATCATCCTGCTATCTGAATAAGGCTAGGCCAGGCATTGCCATGGCAACCATAGCAGCAGAAGACTCCCTGCCAGGTTCTGTTGGCAGATTTTCACCTTAGACAAACAAAAAGAACATGCACTCTGTACTGAAATTATTTCTAACAGAATTCCAGAGGCCAGGTATGATGCATTCTAGAAACACCAGCATTAATCCCCAGAACCTTGTGTCCCAGTTTGACCCATTTTAATAAGATTCATGTATCCAAGTGTGAGGGTTGGAAAATTGCAGTAGAGCTTTGACCCTGAGAAATGAGTCACGTGATCTGTAACATTTTAGGATGGGCTGTGATGGGAATGCTGGTTCTTGTGCCTAATTTTTTGAGTTCCATGTTATAAGCTACCTCTCTGTTTTATGGTAGACCACAAGTGTTGTTTTGGTCCTGGTTCAACTAAAATGTGATAAACAAGAACTTGGTCAAACATACAGCTCCTTCAGCCACTCTGCACTGGCAGAGAAAGACATAAATTTCTTGCAAACATTTTGATTCTCACAGGCAATGAAATTAGGAAAGATATGCACATTCTACAGAACTTAGAATTTATGTCTGCTCAGTTCCATGCACGTGCCTGGAGTAGCCTGACCAATAAAACTTTTGATGATAATAGAGATGCCTTCTGGGTGAGATGTCTGTGGCTACATGTGGCTCTTAAGCACCTAGTGTGACTGCTGGGGTATATGAGGCAAGTCTGTAGGATTCCCTGATAGGCTGAGCAGCACTTTCTGGGCGCCAAAGATTCTGGCCAATTGGAAGTTTCACTACCTGAAGTTTTTGTTCTCTTCCTCATCACTCTCTAAAAATAACTTGCTTTTCTTCAGACACTAATTGAGAAACTAACCAGGAGCTGAGTTTTCTTCATTTGTTGCTCCCAGGACATAGGTACAGTCACCGTGTGTCTACTAGGAGCAGTTGAGAACTTCCTAGTTTCTCACCTTCAGAGATGTCTCCAGCAAGAACTGTCCACTCCATCCACACCTCAAGTCTCTCCCCACGAGGACCTCATTAGAGGTCCCCTCTCTTGTATCTTCTTTCTGTTTCTCTTCAGCATTTCCTAATAAATGCTACTGTCTACCTGAACATATTTTATGTCGTAAGTCACCAAATTTTCCTGGCTAGATTTCCACCCTTAGTATCCATGAGAGTACTTTTATGGTCAGAATTTCTCAGGATGAATTCCTTCTCAAAAATAATTCTTATTATATAAACATCTCACATCTTTTCCTTCCTTTTCCATTCATTCTACCTAACTATTCTTATCCACCCCCAACTGTTCTTGCTTCCTCCGTAGACTTATCACAGATTTGCTGTCATATGTTTCTGCCAGATGTATCAGTTACAGCTTGAACTCTAAGACACCCAGGACCAGATTTATTTCCTTTACCAAAGCAGTTCCTCCTCTTAACTCTTCATCTCCCCTCACCATCCATCCCTGAGGCCTGACCTTGATGCCTTGAACTTCTCTCTCCCCAAAGCCCTACCCAGCTTACCAGTTTATTTCTAATCTTCCTTTCCTTTCTCCTCTGCTGTTGACTATCTCCATCTTCACAGACCTTTCTTGTCACTGTTATTCATCCATCAACCGTTCATTTTCTAGGGAAGGAGACTGCTAGCTCCCTGCTAGACAGAGTTCTGAAATATGCCAAGGATGAACTACGGCCTCTCCTGCAAGGACCTCTGCTCCTGATTAACACTCGAAATATGATGCAGTAAGTGCTCTAAGAGAGGCATGATTACCATAACTCTCAATGACCCTGAGCATCTCCCCCTTCTGCCAGCTTGAACTCATCTTCTTAAAACTCTTCAACAATAGCTTCTCCCCACCACCTTCTTAGGCTGACCTCCGAATTTTCTAAACTAGGGAAAGTGGGTGTTAAGACATTCCAAATGAGCCTTCCTGGTCCTCTCCTACACCGAGTGGCTTGTCATGACGCTTCCTCCCCAGAAGCCTTTCTTCTCCTCCTGGTCAGATCAAGCCAGAGTCTCTTCTAGGACCCCTGTTGGAAGGCAGGCCCCTCATCTTAAGTAGCCGCCCCCACTGCACTCTGTGACTGGACACTTGTGAGGTCCTGTCCTTCTCCCTAGTTGCCCATCCTGTGAAGCTCAGGAGGGAATGCAGGAATGTCTAGGGCAGTAGAACCTACAACTGTGACTTTAAGTATGCCTGTGGTTTCCTGATTCAAGGCCAAAATGAAATCACGTGCTGGTCATCTTTGTCATGGCCTCTGTGGAGAGGACTAGAGGGAAAGTCACAGCTGCCTGGTGTCTTCAAATGCAGCCTTGTTTGGAACCAAGAGTGAGACATGTTTCCTTCTAGAACTAGGATTGCCTTTGTCCTCTGAAAGCTGGACACACTGCACCCATCTTAGGCCACTTGATACCTTCTAATTATCACCCTGTTTAGGTACTAGTGGATGTGAGACAAGAACTTTCACACTCGTCTCGTTTTCCATTGCCCGTCTCTGTCTGAGAGCTAATGTTAATAATGACCACAACGACTGCAAAATGCACAGTCTCTGTCACTACCTCACTGCATGTTCTTTTCAGGAAGCAACAGACAAACAGCTGCAGAGCCAGTACCAACTGGGCTACTTTTATGCAGTCTAATTTTCTAATTTGTTACTCAAAGCTCACGCACACTCTATTTCCTGATGAATTACTATGCTACATTGGTTTCTTCCGAAAGTCTGTGATTTCTTACCTTAAAGGCAGCCTGTGTATACTTATGCGTATGAACAACTTAATTTCCTTCTAACCAACACACTGAATTCATATACAAATGGGAACTATTTTATGGAGTGATAAACCATCAGGAGAAAAAAGAAATTCTTATTCAAGTAAAAAGGGTAAATGACTCATGGTCAAGGAAGAGTTTGAAAATACCAGATTAGCAATATGGGATCAGGACGGACTCCTGGTCAGGGAGAATGGAAGCTGAATTTAAATAGGTAGTTTCTGTACATTTTGGCTGATTCCTGGCACATGGAACACACCATTCTGTGTCTTGACACTCTTATGATCTTCTGTTTTATCCACAAGTAATGAATGGCCTTCGACAGCTCATCTTAAAATTTTACAAATAAGCAAATCACTGTACAAAGTACAAAATCATTGGCACTAAGTATTTATGTATAGAGGGAAATTGGCAGTAATCATCATGACGGGAATTTATGAACATTCAAATAGCCATGGCTGTTCGTTTACTTGCACTCTGCCTGGCCAGATAGGTTTGCATCTGTTCAATAGTGTTCAAAAGTGAGTGGGGATGAGTTAGCTATGAACGTCACTGGACAAAGGTGTTTTTTTATTTCCTATAAAAGACACTGAATAAAAGCATTTTTTAAAAATTATAGAAATCATATTCCAAAAAACTAGAGCAGAGGCTCTAGCCGATGAAGTATTAAACACTCAGAAAAATTAAATGATTTGTCAAATCCTTAAGCAACTATGTTGCTTCTGAGCTTAGGGCATGGGAAAATTGGCAAAATTATTATAACTCTAAATACCTACATACAAGACTCTTCCGAGCGGCTGATGCTGCGGGAAGAGGTAACAGCCACCAACTCTCCCTCACCTTTTTTGGCCTCCACGGCAGAGCCTAGGGCAGCTGTGGTTGTCGGTCTGAGCTCAGAGCTGCTTTGAGGAGTCACGTTTGCTTTGGCTGTGTTGGCCTTTCCCTTCTTGTCATTCTTGGAAGTGTCACTGGGGACATCAGCTATGTCACTCTGGAACAGAAATATTTATACTGACCCAAGTGAATTTCACTGAAGGCCAGACATGTTGCACATCTGTGTCTCGCCATCTGAACCCCTCAGGTTTTCCCATTGCCCCTTCTCGACTTTACTCTCTTAAAATATCACATAGCTTCCTTAGGTTGCAGGCAAATTGATTGAGCCAAGAAAGAGAAAGGTATGCCTTCTCTTTTTCTAGCTACAGGAGGGACTGCTGCTTCTACTCCAAACTGAAGAGTTTGGTAAAAAGAACATTTAAAAACAAAATAAACCAACTATACACGTGTGTACTGGAATGGAAGAAGGTTCCAATGCAATGGTAAAAAATGTAGCCTGTCACAAATGCCACTTGCATTAATTCACGGAAATGTACTACTCATTATTTGAGCATCATACAAAAGCATCTTATATTTTCAAAGTTCCCAAAGCATCATAGCTGTTTTCCATTTCATTTGTAGTGGGACCGGGATTCCCAGGCAGTGGTAAACCATTGGTGATTCAGGGACTTTCTAATGATGGCCACATTTTATTGAATGAGTATTCTTTTAGACTCTTGAAATTTTTGTTAAATTGAAAATTTTCTTTAGACTTGCAATACTTATTGTGTTATTTTGTTTTTAAACTACTGTTGGATAAGTATACTTTCTAAATTCAGCTATTCTTAATCATTTTTACTTACCGTTTCAATGCCCATAGCTCTCATTTGGTCTGCTCTCTTTTCAGTAATTGAAAGAAATTTCTTTGGATCTGATAAAGCATCCACAATATCTGAGGGGAAAAACCAAGGCACTGTTAATTCTGTTTCAGTGATGATACCAAGAAAATTAAGCCAATAAATTCTTCATAATCCTGCATACCTGTCATGCTTTCTATTCAGCATCTTCTTCTAGGACATAAACTCTGGCTAGGAAGGGACAATTAGTTGCAGAAAATAGGAAATGAGGAAAGGTGAAGACCAAGATCCGATGGATTTTTCCCTCATGATTGGCATGTGGGATGGCACACGGGAGACCCTTTCTGAACGTGAGAGATTTCTTCTGATTGAGCAGAGGCACAGACAGAATACACAAGAAAGAAGGAGAAAGCCTGAGAGCACATGCTTTCCCTGCTTCCTGGCTGCCACACGGTGAGCAGTTTTCCTCCTCTATTCCTTTCTGCCACAGTGTTTCTAGCCCACCACAGGCCTAGAAGTAATGGAGCCAAGAGATCATGGGCTGAACCTGTGAACTGTGAGCCTAAAATAAATCTGGCCTCGCTTACATTGATTTTCTCAGATATTCTGTCACGGCAACGCAGAACTAACATGCTAAGTATTTAAATATATAATACAGAACACTGAAACCTCCTTTCCTATAATTCCACACCCTGAAGGTAACTAGTGTTATGCATTTCTTCTATTCTTTTAAATATTGTTAAAATGCTAAGTGGGTTCTTAATTTTCTGTACATTTTTACTTCACATACCTTGGAAACACTTCAATATTGGCAATATTAGTCAACTACATTAATTACAAGAGTTGTTTAAATATTCTATTTTCTGAATAGCAGGCATTTCTTTATCCAGTCCCTGCTGATAACAGTTGGAGTCCTTCCAGTTCTTTAGGATTAAAATATTTTTGTAGTGAATGTCCAGGAACATTTCATAGCATTCTTTTTTGTATGTTCATAGGATAAATTTCTGGCAGTTAGAATGATAGGTTAAGGGTATTTGTCCCTTGGTAGCTATTCCCAGACTGTCCCACACGGATGCTGCACCAACTTATTCTCTTGCCACCAGCACACAAGAAGGTCTGCTTCTGGTTATTACTGGTGATTTCTAAGACCACTTTATCTCTTGTTAGTGGATGTGGACAAAGAGTTTTTAAACTTCGCTCAGGAAAAAAAACTGTTTTGAATTAACAGTCTAAGACTTACCTATTTTAACTCATAGTTATAAAAGTTTTCAGAAGTATACTAAGTAAAGATAAAACTAAAATATTCTCTCACATATTGATGATGAAGACCTAATAATTATAAAGTTTGCTTACTACATTTTAAAATCTATTCTTTATTTATCTTCTTTTGAAATATTTTAAGACAAATTCCATGTATCATATCACTTCCATTCTAACTACCTTCCTATGCATATCTAAAGGTCATCTTATTTTAGAATTGACCACACCAATACTGGATCCAACAACATTGGCAGTAATTCCTTACTATGATATAATGCATAGCCCATCTTAATATTTTCCCTTCTTATATTGTAGTTACTTTATTTGAACAGAGATATGATGTCCACTCTATGGCTCTGATAAGTGTGTTTTTAGTCTACTTTTACTTAAAATAGTCCTTCTACTAATTTTCGTAAAGCATATACTTTTTAAAGAGGTATCAGAGGTTTTGTGACATGTTCCACATTCTGACTTCATCTTAGTCCTTTCTTTTGCTAGCCAGCTCTAAGGTCAGACTTTCTCTTTTTGTGAGAATACTTCAGTGGCATGCTGGGACAATGTATGTGTCATTGAGAGGGACAGACAACCTCGCAACCCAGCCTTGTGCTAAGTTCATCTAGTAGTTATTGTTGGTGAATAGACAATGTCCCATTGACTTTATGTATCAAATGACTCACCATTGGTAGATATTTAGATGGGCTTTCAATTTTTCTATAACTTATGAGTTTACTGGCAATATTTTAGAGTAAAAGACTATTTCTTTGTCATTTTCTTCCCAGAAAATTAATAGTTCAACTTCATAATATAGCAACTGACATGCCCACAGGGCATTCCTTACAAAGTTTGTTTTAATATAGTTACTGAAGAATGATTTATTTTAAAAAATGAGTACTTGGAAAATAAGTCAGAACTAAGAGGGTATACTGGATTAAATATTGACCTGTTCCCAAATCCTCGTTAACCAGAACTTCAGAATGTGACTTTCTGTATAAACATACTCTTTGTATACATTTCAGTTAAGGCTGAAACGAGATCACTCTGGATTAGTGTGGGCCTTAAATCTAGTGAATAGTGTACTCATAAGAACAGGAGAGGAATCACAAAGACAAAGTGAAGAACATGTGCTTTTTTTTTTTCCAGTGAAGTCAGAGATGATTTTACACAACTAGAACCTAGTTGACTCCACAGATTGCTTAATACCCCACAGTCACACAGACTAAGATGTCAGCCATCTGCTGTTGGATTATGCATGGTTCCCTAAATTACACAGCAGAATCAGATGCTGAAGATTTATCCATTTGTTGGATAAATGTTATTACTGAATGTATGCCAAATCATCAATATTAACCATTTTGGGAACTACAGAGGCCTATACTACCAGAGCCTGAAATTCTGCCTGATTAGAGTCTTATTTTAAATGTCCTATTTGGGATGTCTTATTTGCAGCTATATATTGCCTTTAAATTGGGTGCTTCCTTCCTGGCAGTTACGAATAACAAATACTTCGAGGCTGTCTAATTTTGTCACATGGTGGCAGACACTCATCCTGAAACTGAAATTATAGGTCAAAGTAGAAGGACAGAAATTGAATACTCAGAAGTTCTCATCACATTTTTCAGGGAAGGGCAAAGGTTCAGTATTAGGGAGCCAAAGGGTGTCTTAAACTCTTGCATTGTTTTCTTTTTGCAACTCAGTTTCTCCTCTGGCCAGTGGCATACACATCTGAGATACAGAGACAGACGGACAGACAGATCAAGTCTATAAACCTGAAACAAAAATTGGTTTTTAATCATGACATTTAAAATCATGTATAACTAAGGAATGAGAAGCTACTCCTCAAATATCTAATACTTATATACTTGTGTAATTCTATTTGCAAATGTTAATTTTTTTGTTGCCTTAACACAGAAAAATAATTTGCAGAAATGGTTAAATAAATCTTGCATCCCCTTGGCCCACATTTTGCATATTCAGGTAAATCTGGCATCTTTATCTGTGCCCAGATGTCACTGCACTGGGCGTCCCTCCTTTCCTGAAGGTCGTGACTGAGTGTGTCCTATGCAGTGCAGTGCACCTCAGGACCAGCCACTCCACCAGAAACTCATTTTAAATGCAGATTAGCATTCATCGGGCAGGTGACTAGACCTAGAGACACTGTACATCCAACAGGGTGGAGAGGCACACACACACACCCCCGACTCTGCAGAGCCTGCAGGATGTCCTCGACGCCTGGAGGCCACGGCAGGGGCGCTGGAACCTTCCTTCTTAAGAAGAAACCTGTTTGTGCATCTCATTTGCTTTGTTCATTTAAATGTATCCAAAGCTTTACTTCTCTGTATTTAACAAAATTAGCATCTATTTCTGAGTTGAGTTTCATTTCCACAATGCTCTCTCCTAGAGAAGACTCTACGTTTACATTTTCCTCTCCCTCCATCCTGCCATCCTTCCTAACGTACATAGCGCTGAACGCATCAATTTAGCTGTCCCTAAGAACTAAAGACAGCAATTCATTAGTGCAGACTTCCAGTTACTTACTGACTTTTCAAGAGAATCCAGCTTGTTGTCTATCCACTACTTTGTGAGGCACCTCACAAATCAGGGCACCTAGCCTCCCCTTCCTCACTCCTCTGAAACTGCTCCTGGTCCAGGTTCCGTCAGCTTCCTTACTCTTATTTCTATTATCAACATCCAGGAGCAGAAGAAAGCTACATGTTCTCTGACTGGCTATACAACTAGGCAAATGAAGATCAAATATGACTTTGGATTAGCTCTTTTGGTTTCTACAAGGGAGGGGGAATTTCTTAAACTGCATTACTTAGAAGCCTAGACTGCCCAACAGGTGCTCAGGGCAACAGGATCTGGCTTCAAAGATAACGGGAAAGATTCAAACTCTCCCCCTTCTCTGTGGCATTCCCAGGACATCTCAGGACACCGCAAAGTAGAGGCCTGTTTCAGTTTACTTAACTTAGGAATTTCCAGTGTGTTTCACCATAAGCCATCCTGCATCCTTCTATTACAGAGCCTTTCTTCTTGGAGCTCTTGCTAATGCCCAGTCTTTTTAAAGAAGCCATAAAAATGAGTATCTCATGCATGAGGCCCCAAGCTTAACCTCAGTAACCCCCAAGATATCACTGCTAGTACTCAAATTGATTTTCCAACAAATATTTAACAGACAGCACACAAAACTTTAGTACCCATAAAGGAGAGAACAACAAAATAGAACAACTTTAATTGTCTCAGAAAGTTGTGAGACTGCTTCTGCAGGAATGGCGCCTTCATTACTATGGTGCCTTCAATATTATGGATGTTTTTCCTCTGGAAACATCCGATGTAACAAGCATTAGCTATCTTTGGAAAGCAACCCCGTGAAGGTCTCAGCAGACACTCCCTTTACCTGCTAGATTATAACCATAAGGGAGGCAGAAAGGGAAAAGGAGAAAATAAACAAATGGTCACTTCGTCTTCTCTTAGGCCAAACAGTCTGGTTTTAGGAGAAGGGAAAAGTCTATACAACTGTAGAACAAATGAGGAGCACTGCCCAGGGAACAGAGAGCCTCACAACGCTCAGCTCTCAGCGACACAGAGATATGCAGATGCCCCACAGCCTGGAAGCCTCTCTTCCCTATGGCGGCTCAGGGATAAAAAAAGAAACACAAATGATAAAACCCATTCAGAGCCACCCTGCATGGGAAAAGAGAAATACTGCTACTTGCTTAATTGTTATCAGCCTGGGAACTTTTACCTGTCACCACCAGCAGTGCTAATGGCAACAATGTGGCACAAAACAAACGTCCCTGCAGTAGCAGGTACACCCACACAGCAGAAAAGAGAGCTTCCAGTCCCCATGGATTTGACAAAAGAAGACTGGGCCTTCGCGCCCAGTCAATATCCCTCTTTTGTGTGTGAGTGTGGAAATAAAAGCCATAGCTGTTTTTCCGCATGTTTAGTAGCAAAGTAAAGTTGAAAGACTTAATGCAAGGTTTCTTGCCTCCTTCTGAGCCATCCGTCTTCTAAATGTAACTATTTCCTTTATATCAAAATTTAGTTTCTGATCATGAAAAGACTCCACTGTTGTCTCCCAGCCCCAAGACATTTTACAGCTGAGCTGCTTAAAGACAAAACTCTATGAAAGTTCAGAAACACAGGGCAGCCATCTGCTGTGGTTCCAACCCATAAGTGTTTCTCTCCATAAAAAACTCATGTGGAAATTTAGTTGCCAGTGTAGGGACTAAGAGGTAGTTGGGTTCTTTAAGCGATATCTGGGGGTGTCTGTAGGGGGAAAGAGGAATGTAGTTCCTGCAAGAACAGGCTGGTTATCTTGAGATTAGGTTGTTACAAATTGTCCTGTCCCACTGTCCCCTCTTCTATTCTCTCACTTCTGCTGCTCTTCCATTCATGGACAAGGATGAGAAGCTCATCTAGCAGGTAAAGGGAGATGAGAAGCTGGATTCAGACTTCCAGTCTCCAGGCCTGTGAAATGTAATACCTCTTTTCTCTCTAAAATTACCCAGTCTCAAGTGGTCTATTACAGCAACAAAAATAAACTGAGACATCATAAGGCCTGCCATCATATTTGGCCTATTATTTCTTTGTGTGTTTCAAGAATTACGCTGTAATGAAAAACTATAAGCAATGCATTAAAACCCTTGCCTGTGTATCGAGTGGGCAAAGAGGGAAAATCAGTACCTCAGGGAGCAGAAGAGGACAGATTGGAAAAATTGGCTCAAGACCTGTCTCATGCTGAGAGGAAGTCAGGGCAGCCAGAGCCTAAAGCCTCTAAAGAGCACCAGATGCGGGAGGGCAGAATTAATTGTGATCAATTGAAAATGGGGAAGTTTTTCATCTTTGGGGTTGCATCACCATATAGTGACCCATAGACTAGAACCCCCATAAATTGATGGCCAGAAGTTCTGTAAAGGTCCACCTCCTCCCTACGGAATTGCCCTAACTTGGCAAACCTTAAACAACCTTTTTCTTATTTCTATAAAATTATGCCAACCTGTGGACATTACTGACTTAAAATACATTCAATCATATAAAATGTGCAGGTGCTGGTACTTGAGGTAACCCCCATGTCCTCTTACCAGTGCATTACAGTTCTTAGCAAGCATGGGATTAAGAGATTGCTGCAGGATGATGAATTGTTTATGGCACAGTAATTCACTGTAGCAATTTACAAAAACTAAAGGGTAACTTGAGGTGGAGAAACTATAACCAACAGATTTTTCTTTAGCATGCTAAAATAGGCAACAATGAAAGAACTCAATGGGGCAGCTGCTGTGGCCAGCACTATTCCAGGAACTTGTCTCGCCCTCACTTGTAAGATGTGGACTACTGTTATCACCAGGCTGCAACAAGAATACAAAGACATAAAGTGTTACGCACAGTTTGTGCAAGGTCACAGGCCAATGGTCACAGTAGCCTCAACAAAACAACACACTACCAGCCAAGAAAAATAATCTTTGGGTCTCCACCCTTTATAGTCACAGAACTTTATCGGGACACTGACATTTATTACAGGCCACTTTGGAAATCATGAGACAGAGAGAGACAGACAAACAGACAGACAGACAGGGAGAATTTTTGAATAAATCAAAATTTGATTTAAATAATTAAAGCAAAATAGGAATTAAAAAGAACAAATAAAAACCAAAGAGTGCTAGAGAGGGATTTTTAGGAAAAGGAATAGAAATAATCAAAACACATAAAAATATGCTTGGTCTGACTCATAATTATGCAAGCTGAGATGGTTAGATGCCATGTTTACCACCATTTCTGGTAAAAATTAAGAATGTTTTTGTTAGTCAGAATTGGCGACAGTGGATGGGAACAGGCAGCTTCACACAGGATGTGTAGGAGTACACACTGAACCGATTCAAAGGTCTGGAGAGAGACAATGGCCTGGCCATACAATGGAACACACATTCAGTATCTCTAATCTGAAGTCCAAATGCTCTGAAACACAAAACTTTCTAAGCACCAACATGACACTCAAGAAGGCTTGCCTGGAACATTCTAGATTTCAGATTTTTGGAGTACAGATAGAATATCGCCCAAAGTCCACAAAACTTTGGTTAATCACTGCTGAATTAAGTGCTTCTAATGTACCAGGGCTTCTCTACCTTTTGGACATACCATATAATGGGTCACATTTATGTATATGGATAGACTGATTTATTTTTATGTATATGTTTACTTAGCTTGAGAAATCTTGAGTCTATGTGTACTAGAGTTTTTCAATTTTCTTACTCAGGTCATTCAGGGAGTAGGTACTATGTAAGAAGTATACATCTTTTCCTTTTCTCAAAGGAAAAAAATATTTTCCTTTGAGAAGATATTTTTAAAATAAAACACCTCAAATGAAGTACCATTTTTACTGATTAAACTACTTCAAATGTTTTTATTTTTTAATTAATTAATTATTATTTTTTTTTTCATACCAGGGATCGAACTCATGACCTTGCACTTGCCAGGCAGGCGCTTGTGCCACTGAGCTATATCCCTTGCCCTAAATGCTTTTTTAAAAAAAGCTCTGTGATATATTTGCATTTAACAATCTAAAGCTTTAAATATGGGCAATTCTTTTGAAGACAACAAAAGGCATTATGGTAGCCATTGTAGATCTCCTTGTACTTTGTTTTTAAGTCCTGTACTATGTTCATCCTTTTGTTTTGATTGATTCTATTCTGTTTTGTATCATTTGGTTTTATTCTCTTCAAGATAAAAAATTAAATAAAAAAATAAAGCTTTAAACATATCTACATATCTATATAGATATTTTTGGTGTAACAAATCTTCACTGAATTCATCTTCAGGAAATGTTTACAAGTATTTCCAAAATTTTACATTTAGAGTTCTCAGATACAGTAGTATTTATAGGAAATAAGAATGGAAATGACCTCAGGGCCTATCAGTAACTAAATACAAAAGCATAAAGTGGAATCAAAAGCAGCTGATAAAAAATTTAAAAAAAGAAAAATATATAAAAATATTTCATGACATGAGAAAACAGTCTCCATTAAGGGGAAGAAATTAGGGTTCCACATGACTTAAATCCAATTTTATTAAAAGTGGAATAGAAAAAAATGAAATTGGAAATAAACAGTAGTTCCCTGAGAGCAGTGGATTTACGAACAACTCTCATTCTTTGAGTTGTCAGAATCTCTCTTTGATACATATTTCAGCTACCCTATCATTTAGAAAATGAAGCTCTGAATACACATTATCTTTCTGTAGCCAAATAAAGATGTGCTGGTGTGTACTGACAACTTTCTTTTTTTTCTTAGAAAATGTTGGAATGGGATAGTGCAGTTTCATTTTGAACTTGGTCCTGCAGAATCAACACACATCAGTATTCCAGGGAATACAGACTCTACAGGTTTCCTGCTTCACTGATTCAGTACCTAAACCCTTAGGTCTGAAGGTAGGAGGTGAGCCTAGTAGATGAAATGGGAACACAGAAATCAAGAAGCTGTGAAGATGATCAGAAATCTAGGAAAAGGCAGCTCTTGTTTTGTTATCTTCAGATAAGACCCTAAATATTGTAACATTTCCCCTCAGTTTCTTCCTAAATAAAAGAGATGACCTTCTAATTCTGAATCAACTGTGTCTAATGTCAAATCTGAGGGTGACATCAATGGCAGCATTACATCCGTGATGCCACAGGGCAGAAATCCAGCTACTTCTGACACAAAGGAAGCAGCCATGACACATTATGGAAGAATCCTCACAAGACTATTATGAAAGAGAAGAACGAGATCAGTATTTAAAATAGCAAATTATAAATGCAGGTATTTCTTCTGCACAGATCGCTATATGCCTGCTTCCATTCTCAACAATTTCACATTTTTGGACTTCATGTAAAGCGCTTGGCACAAAGTAGGAGCCATTTTTTCATCTTTTCTAATCCAATGGCTCGTTTCCCAGGAAGGAATTAGATTCATTTGAAACTTAACTCAGGCAGAAGCAATACTTTACAGAAGTTTCCCTGCGTGGGCTTATGCAGCTCTTTCTAAAGTGCAGGTATTGTAGGCTCCCTGCTCTCTAAGCTCAGACGCGTGGAAGGTGATTTCACTCATGGGCGGATGCTCTGGCCCACTGCTGTGCTACCACACAGGTGGGGCCTCTGGGGTTTGCCAATGGCTGGGCTGCAGCTCCGAAACACACAAGGCCTCCGGTCTGCTTCTCTGATCCATTTATCCAGTGCCACAGCACCAGCCCCTAGACCCTTTAATGCGTTCTTTGTCACTATATGCTGTAACTTCTAATGTGCTTCTGCTTTATGAAAAACAAAGGGGAAGGAGGACAGAGTCATTGCTATGGATTGTGAGACTGAAAATAGCTTAGTTTAGTTTTTGAACCTGCAATTAGGTCGTTTAAGGTGATGATTAGTTTCACAAAAGCTATCTCCACAGCAGTGTACATCACTAAAATCCGACAGCCCACAGCACAACAGTCCCTTAACAAGACAGTTCCGGTACAGTATAGCAAGCGCACCGTTCTCGGTAGACACGTAACCATGTGCACATGCAGCCTGGAGTCTCGCTGTGCTGTGCACTGCAAGGGTGAGCACCTGTGCAGAAGGCTCAGAGGGAGGCAATACCATGTTTTTTACCTCACAGGGGAGGAAATGAGGGAATAGCACATTCCCAAGGCTGTCAGCCAGCAACAAAAAGGTAGCATTCGAACCCTTGGCTCACAATCACTCTGCCACACTGTTTCCTCATGGTTCAACAGATGAAAATTTAGAGCACTTTTGATTTCTTTTTAAAATTTTTGGCTTATTGGATTCTATAAAGAGTTCATCTATTTGGGTGTAAGCAACACCATAATCTATGGTCCAGTTTGGGTTCTTCCCATTGATTACTTTAGCAGAGTCAGTGTGGATTGATGATTGGGAATTCTTAAAGAAAATGAACATTATCACTTCTGGGCCTTTTGGCTAAGATCAACTGAAGAAACTGAACTTTTTCACAGATTTGGAACAAAATTCAAGATGTTGGTAATTCAGTTTAATTTATTTTTTATTTTTTTGGTACCAGGGATCGAACTCATAACCTCATGCTTTCAAGGCAGGCACTTACGCCACTAGGCTAAATCCCTGGCTTATTTAAAGATTTCAGTCATACCAGTTGATACAATATGGTTTCGTATTATTTTTCTCACTTTGATTAGAGGTATAAAATATCCTTCATAAAAACGTAAAACTTGATAAATAGCAGAATTATAACATTTTAAAAATAAGAACAGACATTAAAGCCAATCTAGTCTTGCTCTTTCATATCTGCCTCTGAGTTCTGAGGTAATTTACCCTTAATTTCTTCAAGGCTACAAGCCTTTACAAGCACAGGTTTACAACATAGGATAGAATAAATTTTCATTATTATTACTTGTAAAGCACAGACAGAATGTTTTAGAACCTCATCTATGTCATATTCTGCACTGAAGTGTCTATCTTACCTCCAAATCCATCAGGCACATATGTTTTAAGAACAATGTTGCAGAAAATTGTTGGCAGTGACAAAGGTTTATTGCCTTCATTTCGAAGGGAAATGTGTCGGTACCCTGCTTGGAGGCCATCCAGGGGAAGGATCCTCTGGCCAATCAGCTTGTTGTTATCATCATACACTGCTATTCTTAAGACAGCCAAGTCGGGCAGGATCACCTGCAAACAAGGAATGGGACTTTTCATTGGTTTCTGTAATGCTGCTTCCTAGAACCAGTACTCTAGGAATCTGGACAATAAATCATGATTCATTTGTGTTCCTATGGTGTACTGTGAAAACTACAATGCCCAAGATGCTGAGAAAGACAATCAGAACAGGTTTCATTTCATCAGAAATGCTACATGAAATGGCTGTTGAAGATTATGACTTCAATTTTTGTCATTCCCCATTTTCACCCAAGCTATGGGTGAGAAAAATGAGAACCTGAGAAATAGGGTTATTTTCTTAAACTGAGAGACTTTCAGTGACAGAACAGGGCCTAGGACTCGGAGTCCTTGACTTCTAAACTTGTGATCTGCCTGCTACCTGACCAGCTTCCGACATCTGGCTGTATCTGTTTTTAATAATAAGGGAAGCATCTTTGAATAAATGTCATGTGTATAAGAAAATTTATAAATAAGTTTTGAATTTTCTTGTTTCTTGTATTCTTCAGTTCCTGACACATTTTAGAATATTAAAAGAAGAAATTAAATAGAGGGAGCATCAGAAACATCATTATGTTTTGATTCCAAGAAATGTTGATATGCTTAAAATATTAATATGCATTAGAAGGCGTCCACTCCTGCCATGCCTTAACTGAATAAATGGCCACAATACATGAGTTCAGATGGCAAAATACTTACTCAAAGTAGGAACGTGACAAAAGAAAATCCAGGGTGTTTAATCAGGAACTCATTTTTACTGCTAAAAGCAACCAGGATAATACGGTTGATCTGAGTACTGTGTCTAAAGCTAGACAATGTTTGCATGCCTATTTGCATCTGGAAGTAACAATTTAACTCCAACCTCACACAGATGAAAAGGTATCTAGCCACCTTCTCTCACGCCTGTTCCTCACATGGTGAACAGGAAGCTTGGGCTTAGCCACTCTTGACTTATGATATATAGTGCAGAAAAACAAACCCAACTACAACAAAGAAGTGACACCTAAAGTAATCAGCATTAGTAAAAGGTTATTTTCAAAAACAGTGAAGGAACTAGAATTGGTATCTTATTTCTGGAGCCAGAACTACTAAACACAGAAAAACCAAGTTTGAGGTTTTGTTATTTATCAAAAATAATGTTTGAATTAACATTCTGAATTCCTTCTGAAAGGTCTGAATAAAGTGGTTATTCACATTATCAAAGGACACTATAACACACTATGGGTCCAGGTACAACAAACTGGAAAAATGAGGGGAGGAAAAGAGACAAACCATGATTAATTTACACTGCATTCTGACAGGATCAGACAGTCTGATAATGGGCATTGCATGGATCAGGGTATTAACGGACCTAAATTTTAACTCAACCTATTTTACTCAACCTACATCAACCTTCCTCAATTTGCTGTCTCTAAGTCAGCTATTCTATTCTGAAGCAGCTAATCCATATTTCGTTACAACAAGAAGTCAATTCTCTGCGCTGCGTGACAGACACATGGAGCAGAAGCTCTTGGTAAATCTGGGCCTAACGAAGAAGCAATAAATCATTTGGTCAAGACAACAGAACAGGTGAGGGAGAGAAGTGGGCACTCACAGACTGGCAATATGTGGCGTTTTCAAACTATCTTCAGTGGACATGAGAAATAAAAGGGAAAAACGATGAAATGTGACCATCAGAGGGAATGACTGTACTAGGACCAGCAGCCAGTACAGCGGAACAAAGAAAGACAGTGACACTGTACACAAAGAACCAAACCTGTGAGCAGCAGCATGTGACACACTTCCAAAAGGGACACAACTGAGTCAGCTGAGCCATGGGACCACACTGACTGACCTCAGCTCTGGGTGCAACAGACTCCCTGAGACTTGGCTAAAGAACCACTGCAAACTGCCAGTTAGTTCCAAGGCAGAGAAGAACTTTTCCAAGTATGATGATGTCTGCGGGGGGCGGGGCACTCACATCCTAAGTAGTAGCTGCCATCCTGCAGTCTAGTTAGTGCCACCTGCAAGAAGGGCACCTGCAGAGGTGAGACGGAGCCAGAACAGGGCCAGTAAGGCCAAAAGATTGTATGATAGATACAGAAATTGTCCACTGGAAGAAAGGGGTCAAAAGATGTGTTGTGTCTACGTACTAAGTTAGGGTGGGTTTGGCAGGTCCTACCTTCCGAAACACGAATGATTCTTCATTGTAAACTGGATTCAGTCCGTTGTTCATGACCATGCGAGTTCGGAACTCCTTGCGTATGGTGTCGGTTGGCAATCCATACATATCTACTTCTACATATGTGCCGATTTTCTTATCTGACAAGAACTGCCCCGATATGACCTGCAGTAACACAGACACGGCATGAGGTGGTGTGAGTGCTGTGTAAGTGCCGTCGGCAGAGAGAAATCAGGAAATAAGAAATTTCTGTGTCTCCAGGGGAAGGAATTTGAATTATTAATGAAAATCCTGTATTCCCTGTTTAGCAAACCACTATATTGCTGGGCTATGACTATATGTAAAGACAAAAGTAGTTCTAGTCACAAGTTCTACTTACTAACACTGTCAAAAAGAATGAAGTAAAGGCACGAGTCACAGTAATATAGATGTCCACAGTGTCCTCCTCTCACTGAAAGTGTCCCTACTGCAGAATGAAGTGATGGATTGGGATTTCCTGTAATCCTTGTATAGTTGTGAAACTCTATCATGCCGTACTTATTACTGAATTCTAAAAGGGACACACTGAAAAGGGACGCCTAGAAAGAAAAGAAAAGCTAAAACGTACCTGGTTTTCTTTGCTGATGTTGAAATTAGTCAGCAGATAGTATTTTTTACAAAGACCAGTGTTAAATTCTATCTGCTATAAAAGCTATAGAGTAACTACTTTTCATTTATTTTCCAAGTGACTACAGCTATTAATCTTTTTATTTACATCACCTAATAGTTAATAATTTTTGAAACCGTTTTTTTGAGGTAAAACAGTGTAATAAATTGGACATGTTTAAACTGTAACGGAATCAGTCTCGACATACTATTACATCATCTATGAAACTATTATTATATCATCACCATTAATATAATAATCATTTCCATAACCTCTAAGGGTTTCTTCAGACCATGTTATAGCTCATCTCTTTCCAGAAGCAACCACTGACTTACCAGAACTATAGCTCACATTTTCTACAGTTTTACATACAGCAATCACACAGTACATACTTTTTGATAGGGTATTTCCAAAATCCTTCATACTTTTACCTGCAAAAACAATGTCTCAGAAAAAAGGGGGACTTTCAAGTCAGACTTGAGAGCAAAGATAGCTCTTGGCACGTGACATTAAACATCCAAGCACTTGTTGCTTCCTGGGAGCATCCGCATACACATTAGCACAGTTCGTGATGAGCAGGGGCCTCACCTGCACTGAACACGTGGCTGCGATGACCCCATCGACTGGGGTCTCCGAGAAGGGGTCAAATGTTCTGTCTGGCCGCCTCATGAAGTCTGGTTTAAGGAGGTACCTGGTAGGACAGAAGCGCAGGAGGAGCTTTACAGGGGCTCAAACACTCACTCCGAGTACGACCTTTTCCCCATCTGTAACTTAGCAGCTAGAGTTTTAGGTCAAAGGTCCTAAAGATCCACAAGGATGACCTTCCTCTCCTTTTGGATAATCCCAAAGAGCAACAATCAGCTACACCTGCCTGGGGGTGGGGGTGTGACTATGCTCAAAGGCAAGGAGAATACAAGAAACTTTGACCAAAACGGTCCCCAGACGCCTGAGCCTTTTCTGGCTTAGCCAGTCTTGGGCTTCCTTCTCTGCTCTGGCAGAATCCAGTTAGAGCAGGAATCCTGCAAAGTTCACCGGTTCATATGTAGTGGGCCCTTTTTTCCCAAACTTCCTCCTATTTACTTCTGTCAAAGCACATAGCAGAGGAAGGCACTGCACATGCTCCAGATACACACATGTTGGGTGCCTGAGGTGACACGGCTGTAGCTTGCATGTGTGGCCACACTGGCGGTGAAGCATCTGACTGATGGCAGAGATACAGAGCGTACACTCTGAAGAGCCATTCCTAGCTCACATCTGCTGGGAAATTGTGTTCTGACTGGTGGTTTTGGGTGATAAAAATTAATGTGATCAACTAAGTGAGTGACCACCAAAATCTCTCTAGTAGCACACTGTATTCACCTGGGTGAGTCCAGAGGCCTTGGGCTGTGGTCTGAGATTATTTACTTATATGCTGCTTGAAGAAAAGGCATGGGGAAAAAAAGACCATTGAGGTGTTTTTTTCATTAATCTCTAGAATTTCTTTTAACTCCTCAGCATTTCAGTGGAATTGATATTTCCTATTTCACTTCTTGGCTCACAGGTTTTAAACAGAGCTACTTAAGTAAACTAGAATAACATGCATAATATTATTTATTGACAATGGCTATGTACAAGTCATAGAAAACAATCAAGAGAGGAGAAAGTCTAATTGTCAACTAAACTAAATTAAATTCAATGTAACACAATTTCGTTTCATATGAAACTAACTTCATTCCTCTATTTGGTGTCAGTAAAGATAGGCATATTTAATATCTATGTCTTCAGTTAATGTCCAGATGAGCAGGAATAATTACCTTCCCCAGATATCAGAACCTCCACTATTAAATAAAGAGAGAATTAAAGTACAGCATGTGTATGATGAACTGCTAACTTGTTGTCAAAAGAAAAAAATCTGTTTAGGTAAAAAGGAGAAGATGAACAACGCATATTTGCAAATATAATTTATATAAGGGTTTTATTTATTTCTAACCCATCTCTCAAACCCAGCTTATATTCAGCAGCCCCTAATTAAAAATGACACTTTCATTATTGCTGTGGTATGGAGTCTTGAAACTAGGTGACAACAGTTGCCATCACATTACTCACCCGCACGATCCATTATACTCAAATTTTCCCTGATTCAATTGCATTGCTAAATCTGTAAAAAGACAAAAATAATTTAGCATCTCATCTTCCTGAGAAAAGAAGGTTCACACAGGCGATTTTAAACAATGTTTCCATTGACCCAAAGATTCTCCTTTAACCCTACAAGACACCACTGGCTTTGTATAACACATAACTGTCTTCCATGCAGAAATGACTTCATGTTTAACTTAAATTAAATGTAAAGTATGTTTTCATAAACATCATCCTAGAACTGCTTTAAAAAGTGGATTCAATACCCAAGTCATGATTGTTCACTTAATGTTGAGTGTGTCAATCCCCGGTACCCCCCCCCCCAAATAATAATAATAATGTTGAGTGTGGAGACTCTGCTATCCTTAGAAGAGTACATATGTGGCTTTGCTGGAGAAACCCACACAACTCAGAAAGACTTAAAACTGAATGTGAATGAGGCAAGGAAAATATAAAAACTGGTGACTTATTTTCAGTGTGAGTCTTAAGGGAACCTTCTACTGGGGTTGACTTTGGCAGTGACTTTTCTCTTGTAGGTGGCTAAAATTTTTCTTTCTTCTCATCAACAAAAGAAATAGAGAAACAACAGATAAGAGTTTTTTACTTCTTCAAAATGTGGTTAATCTTGGCATTTCAGAATAAAACACAAGCTGTCCTAGTGATTAAATGGGCCTACTCTGTAAGATTCTGTCCTTTTCTAATGACGTGCCACTATGTCATTCATAACTGCTGAATGTTCACAGCAGCCTGGGTAATTTCCAAAGAAGAAATAAGTCACAGACATTGTACAAAGATACTCAAATTCTCCTCACTCAGTTCTACCTCTGGAAAGAAGGATAACAAGTTTGATCCCAAAACAACAAACTTAGAACTATTCTGGAGTAGGGGATAATGTTTAGTAGAATAGTCACAGCATTTGTGAGAGGAACTTCAACTGAAACCAAAACATATTATCTTCTGCCACTGTTTTATTGCTCTACTTTGGGATTTTGGTTTCTCACCATTATGTAAATTTCTCACCATTATATAAAGGCAAAATGTTTTGCTTGCCATATGTCTGCTTTCTTTTTTAAAAAGATGCCTAAAGCCAACTGATAGGGGCTGCCAACACCACCCCATCCACACGTTCTCGTGGAATTCAGGGTCACTGGACATCAGCTCCTACCTGGGGTTTGATAGTTCAGTGAAACCATCTGGCAGCCAGCGTTCCAGAAAATCTGTGGCATGTAATTACTGGAATCAACTCGGCCTCCCTTGGGGTAAATGCGACTCATTTGCCGTTTGTTATAACTGTGTAACTTATTAAGGGAATCAGTAAAAACAAAAAGAAGAGTACCACAATCGAGGTAAATAAGCAACGAGGAGATAAAATAACAGAGCTGTAGGCCAACAAGGATAAACATGTAGACAACACAAAACAAATTTCACATTTATCAATGATGTTTAGAAGAAAAATCACAGTTCACTCTGTGGGTTCTGTAAATAATTCACATCTGGGCAGACGGGCACAGCTGCCACTGTCTTTCACATACTTCATTTTATTACCTCTACAATCAACTTTATGCATTAGCCACTGGTCTATTTCAGAGATTCTTGCCAAACCAAAAGTACACTGAGTCTCATTCCACTTAATGTATAAGGATACTTTACAAATTCAATCGCATGCGTCTTCAAGTAGCCAAGACCAACTGATTCATTAAAAGATGACATGTTGTAATGAATATTGCGTTCTGTAAAAGAAAAGTAAAGATGCACTCAGAAACGCCGCCATCAAATCCTTCCAGAAGGGCAGGCAATAAAAATAATTACATCTGGAATCATCAGTGGTTAATGTTACTGGTCACGTTAGTCGCCCCCAGTTTCATTAACATCCTGTGGATAGGGACAGCAGACTCAACATAATAAGTGTGCTGAATTAAACTTGGAGTCGTTAAACAAATTACATGCATTCTGATTGCTTCAGACAACTTGGAATTATGATTTTTGGTGACTATGATGATGATTTCTCCAGCACAGAAAAGATTTTGAAAACTCTTGAAATGCTTCAGAGAACAACTTCTGGTTAACAGCAAGTCTTGTGCTATGGAACGCTACAGTTCATTGCTCCTGTCTCACTGTAGCTTTTCACACAGTGACCAGCTTCCCTCTGTGCCCCCAGCCCTACTCTCTTCCGCTTCTGGTAAGCAGTATTTGTCAAATGAATGCGTGGATCCCACCATCATATTACAGTATAGCCAGTAAATGTGTACACACAATGTCTCAGAGCCACCATGTGGCCGATGCGGAGAATGACAACACAACCCCACTGCTGGCCAAGGCCCAGGGGCCATATGGTCTACCAATCAAAACTAAGAGAGCAGCAGAGGGAGGCAGGCAGTTAGCACAAGCAAAGCACATGGAAATGCCACAGTGAAAACCATTACTGTGCATTAAAATGCATAAATAATTAAAATCTAAACGTGAAACAAGGTGGAGTGGTACTCATTCCTAAAAGGAAAAAAATGGCAACTAGTAAGATCAGAGCTCAAGAGCAGAACAAAAGAGAAGCAGGCAACAACAACAAAAAAATGATTGCATTTAACATTTGGTGTTACCTTCTGCCACATGGAAACCTTGAAACTTTACAGGCTGTGCGTAGTTGATCATTGTGGACAAATACGGGTGGATATTAGTGGTAGCACCTACGTATTTATAAGATGCCATCCAAGCCTGCTCATCTTCCACAGTAACCAGACCCTGGGAGCACAAAGCAGAGGACAGTTGAGCTGAAGGCTTCAGGAGGACTCACAGATCCAAGCTGCAGACATCCTTACCAAAGATAGTTTGCTCAGGTGCCGATTCAAAGGTCAAAGACATTTCCATGCCTCCATTATGCTGAAGGGTAATTCAAAAACTCAACATCTACAATAGCTCCAAATGATGCACATGGGGAATAATGGACTCAGGACATTTTCAGTTTATCTCACATGTTTAGGACATTGTTAGATTTCCACGGGACTTTAAAACACGGAAGAAGCTATACTGGGGCCTCCAGCAATGTTGTAAGACATGAAACGTTGTATGAGCATTCACATTTCACAAGTTGAGGCACGGAGTCAACGACAGTGACTCTTAAACTTCAGTGTGCATCAGAATCAGCAGGAGGGTATGTTAAAATATTCCTGAGAGTCGCACAGAGCGGTGCATGCGTGTAATCCCAGCACTGTGGGAAACTAAGGAGGATCGTAAGTTTGAGCCAAGTCTGGGTAACTTAGCAACTTAGGGAGACTGTGTCTCAAATTAAAAACAAAAACAAAAAAAAACTTTAAAAAGTGCTAAATAGCTCAGTGCAAAGGCTCTTGATTCCATCCCTAGCATTCTACCCCATCCCAAGCAAAAGAAGATGCCTGGACCCCACCCTTTGTGGTATCTACAAAAATACATCTGGGTGAGGCCTCTGAACTTGCAGTTGTATATCTAGTTCTCAGGTGCTGACGATGAGCTGGCCTGGAGACCACACTTTCTAGGACCATTGCTCTAGAATTTCAGCCACATCTAGTGTGGTTTATGAAAGCCAGGCAGGGTGGTACAAGACCATAAGCTTAGCTCTCAGGAGGCTGAGACAGGAGGATCACTGTGGGTTTGAGGCTATATAGTGAGTTCAAGGACAGCCCGAACCACATAGCAAGACCCTATCTCCAGAAACAAAAATAGTGGCTTATGGTATTTTTTGTTTTAAAAGCACTTATTTTAAAATAACCTGACCATTTGCTATACAGGACATCCAGAAATTATGCTATTTTGTAGGAAGCAAAAAAATCCGTAATTTTATTGATTTCTTGAGAAATCAGAGGAAAATTAACAAAACGTACAACAACAAAAACCCACCTTTGGAATACATTTTGGTGAACTTTGGAAAGGAACATTTCCTGCACAAGTGGAAATTAAGTGAGGAAACTGCTTAGTTTTGTCACTTACAACCTTTGGTGAAGAAATGGTCAGACCATTCGTTTCAATGTGTTGACTTAACATTCTGAGCATGCTTGACCATCACACCGATTTCGTCAGTGAAAACCGAGATAAATAGCCAAAGAATGGAACTTGTTTTCATTTACACTATTTTCTCTGTATGTCCCAATGCCTACCACCTACCCTCCAACAAGGGCAGGTACCACTTCTACTCTTTCTTGTAAGTTTAAGGCCATAAGAAAGAAACACCAACGCTGGTGCTGGGCACTAGGATGTGTGGCTGCACCCACAATCACATCGCTGTCCTGATGCAAGGTTGCAGTGCAACCATTCATCACACAAGACACCCAGGGCCTTAAGGGTTAAGACAGAGAGTGATGACCAACTGTCAGTCAGGCTGTACACTGTGGAGTCTGTAATCCTGAAAGTCTAGCGCACAAGAAGAATGTTTTAATAAATATTTGGAGAGAGGATAGGATCAGATTTCACCTTAATTCCTTTGAATTGAACATTCAGATAAAAGATTTTAGTCTCAATCCAAATATGATAGGACTTCATGGGCAGAAAGCTGTATTTTCTTTCTTTCTTTTCCCTCCAGTTTTATTAACATGTTGGCAATATACAACACATACATCTGTTGTGGGAAATCTTGATCCTTTTTATTTCCCTTCCCGTATTCTCTGAGGTATGAGACTCAAAGGATAAGGCACATTTCTGCCAGGAACTGTGGTCAATCTCACCACTCTATAATGAACCACACACATTTATTCAAGACACTTTGATCACCATGGAGAACTTTGAAAAGGATAAAGGAAAATGAAAAGATAACTTTACAAAAAATTACAATAAAGCTAATGTCTAAAACAAAGCAAAAACAAAAACGCAAATTTCAAACTCAATATATGGATGATTACACAGCCCTGTGCTAGGGTTAAAATCTCTAATTCCAACTAAGAACATGCCTTAGTGCATTAGACAATTATTTTTAAAAATTTCACATGCCCTACTTCTGTTTTCATCAGAATGTAATCATTTGATCATTTTGAATAATTCTCTCCTTTGGATACTTATATGCAATCACCTGCATCGAGCATGTAAAGACAGCATCTAAACACTAAGTTGGACATCCCACTGGGGGCAGGAAGTAGAGTGACAATAACAGTGAGTACAGAATGTTTAATTTTGAAGCGCCACATGTGGGTGTCTCCTAATGAAAGCAAAATGCTCGAGAGAATTATTTTGTTACCTTTTTGTTGTTTTCATGTTCAAGGTCATCTGAGGTCTAAATTGGAAAAAGAAAATGATTTGTTTACTTCTCTAAAGGGCAATGTTCCAGACTTATGAGCCATATGTATGCTAATATTTAAATAAATGTATTTATCTGTGTTATTCTATTTATTGGTTAACATAGGAAATTATATTAATGACATAAAGCCACAGGAAAAAGTAAGAACTGAAAAGATAAACCAGGCATGGTGCGGTATGCCTATAATAGCACTCTTGAGAGGTTGAGACAGGAAGGCTGGGCGTTTTAGCTCAGAAAGTAACGATTTAGGAGGATTAGGAAGATAGGGGATCAAAAAACAGCAAAGTAAAAAGCCTCTCTCAGAGAAACAGCTCAGATGCTGGAATATAGCATCCTGGAGAAGACCAGATGGAAGGAGATGGATCCGCTCCAGGAAGAAACTAAAGTGAAAAAAAAAAAGAAGAAAGAAAGAAAGAAAGAAAGAAAGAAAGAAAGAAAGAAAGAAAGAAAGAAAGAAAGAAAGAAAGATGAAAGAGAGAAAAGAAAAGAAAAGAAAAGAAAAGAAAAGAAAAGAAAAGAAAAGAAAAGAAAAGAAAAACATGGACAGAAGGCAGTAGCCAGATTCACTTTCACCAGAGCCGGTCCCACTGTGTGCAAAACACCACTGGAATCCAAAGATGCACGGGCACGGTGAAGTTGGGGGTTGGCAAGCCTGAGGGCCTCTGTGGGAGGACACAGTCACGGAGGAAAGTGGCGGAACGGAGAAGTACACAGGCTCACAGTGAGTGTGGGGAACTCAGTCCTCCCACAGGAATGGGTGATTCACCAGGTGACATTTTGGAGTTGGGCATAAGCCCAGAACCAGAACTGCAGCCAGCTTCATTTAGCCACTACTAGCACAGAGCAGATTGGTGAGAATTGCTTGGACTGAGTCCCACCCCCATGTGTGATCCAACAACCGAGGCCAAGTTTTGCTGAAACTATCCCTAACCAGCCCTTACCACGTGGGGAAGACTCCCAGTGGTTAACCAGCTCAGAAGGGAGAGGCCAGCCTGCCTTACCCCTGCTTATACTCCAATGGTCACCAGTAGACTGGGGAGAGCAACAATCCTTAGCCAGCACGCTTCAGAGTAATTGTACCAAATACAGCATGTGCCGGGGACCACCCACTATCCATTTGTCTGGAAGAAACCAGAAACATGACAAGAGGAAGAAACAAAAGGAAGTCTCCAGCCTCCAACCCAAGCAGTACTGACCCAGGAGAGGTAAACACAGAAGAGATCAGGGGTTGCACATCTGCAGTCTCTGTATTTTTTTTTTTTTTTTTTTTTGGTACCGGGGATTGAACTCACAACCTTGCGCTTGCCAAGCAGGCGCTTAAGCCACTGAGCTAAATCCCCAGCCCTCACCTGCAGTCTCTGAAGAAACAGCATCTGACATAAAGAAATATCTTTGTGAAATTATAAAATAAAACAGAAATACTAATACAAGTAAAGGAAGATATAAGGAAATAATAAAAAAAATGTTAAGCACCTCTCAAGAAGACACAGAGGGAAGAATGGAGGAGCATAGAAAAAGGAGGGAAACCTTCAATGAAGAATATAAAAAAAATTAGAACACATGAAACAGATTCAAAGAGATTACCAGGAAATTAAAAACTCCATTGAAAGCTGGCAAAATCGCATGAAAGAAACTAAAGACAGACTATCAAACCTTGAAAATAGGTTTGCAACTTGTGATTGCAAAAGGAAAGATCTTTTAAAAAATTACAAGGAACCAGGAAGTATCAATACAAAGGCTAGAAGATGACAAGAGGATCTATAACTTAAGAATAAAAAAATGTGAGTGAAGAAGCAGGGGTAAACACAAATGAAACACAAAGGCTATTTACAGAAATAATTAAAGAAAACTTCCCAAGAATAGGAAAAGGAAATGATATTCAGATATATGAGGCATACAGAACTCCAGCCAGCTACAACCAAAACAGATCTATACCCAGACATATAATAATCAAGATCCCAGAAATACAACACAAGAACACAATATTAAAAGCTGTCAGAGAAAGAAACAGATCGCCTATAAAGGAAATCCCATCAGAATCACAACAGATTTCTCGACACAAACCATCAAATGAAGAAGAGCTTGGAGTGAAGTATTCCAAGCCCTGAAAGAAAATAACCTCCAACCCAGATTGATGTACCCTGCAAAACTCTTAAAATTAATGGACAAATAAGATACTTCCCTGACAAAAAGGAACTAGGGGAGTTCATGACCACCAATTCAACCCTACAGAAAATACTGAAGGACATTCTAGAGAGAGAGAAGAAAGACCATGGCTTCATGAACAGCAGCAGAGTGGGCTCACTGAACAGGGCAGACACTGGAAGAAGGGGAAAGTAGACAAACAACGACAGAAAAATAGCACGGCAGAGATGAGACAGAGAAGGTTGGCCATAATCGCTAACATGGATGGCCTCAATATACTAATAAAAGGAAACACAGGCAGAGTAGATCAGGAGATAGGGTCCTTCAAGATGCTCTATATAAGAAATATATTTAACCTGAAAGAGGGTTTATGGACTGAAAGTCAAAGATGAGAAAATAATGCTCTGTGTGAGAGGAAACTAGAAAAAAGTTGGGGTACAGTGGCTTAAGTGCCTGCCTGGCAAGCGCAAGGTCGTGAGTTCGATCCCTGGTACAAAAAAAAAAAAAGAAAAGAAAAGAAAAAAGTTGGGGTAGATTGCCCTTCAGCTGCAGATTGATTGGAAAGACATGAAATTTGTATACAATGGAGAACTACTTAGCTATAAGGAAGGAAAACCTTGAAGCTCTTGTAGGTAAATGGATACAACTTGAGACCAAGCTCAGGGGCAAAAAGGTTCAGAACCACTTAGGTAAATAGCAGGTTGCCTCCCTAATCTAAAAACTAAAGGAGTTAGTGGAATACAAAATGTACAATGCACCCTGTGAAAGTGAAAGGGGAGGAATTGTCTAAAAAGGGAAGGCAGAGGACATTGTTAATCTTGTATAATGATTTGAAACCTATGTTTTCATCGCTCTGTTTAGTTTGGTTATATTCTCCTCCAGTTTGTCTGCTTGTACTAGATTTGATGGCATGGACAGCTATTCCAAAGATAGCAGGATATACTATGGTAACCATTTTTAATTTCCTATTAACTTAATCTGAAGCCCTGTATTGCTTTCACTGTCATGTTTTGACGGATTTTATTGAATCTGTTTTGTCTGATCACTGTCTTGTCTTGACTGATTTTATTTGAATGTTATGTGTGACAGTATCAAATCTGAGGGTATAGGCAACTACTCTGAAGACAGTAAGATTCACTATAATACCCATTCTGGTTTGACTATTGCCTTCTTTTGAAGTCCTGTAATGTCTCCAACGTTTTGTTTTTATTGATTTTGTTCTGTACAGCTATGTTCAATTTTATTGTGCCTGATGATATGGGCAATTTTATTGAAGATAACAAGAGACACCATGATAATCATTGTAGATCACCTTGCATTTTGGTTTTAAGTCATGTACAATGTCCATCCTTTTGTTCCGACTGACCTCATTTTGTTTTTTTCTCATTTGATTTTATTCTCTTCAAAATAAAAAAAAAATTGACTTAGCAAAATCCTGTCTCAACATAGAAAATGAAAAAAAAAATGGCTGTGGATGTGTCATTGTGAAGGCGCTGAGTTCAATCCCTGCTAACACACACACACACAAAACGTATGATGACCTCACCATGTTCTACTCCAGAAGAGTTCATTTTAAAGCTATTTTCTTCTTTGGCTGACAGTTTTCATTTACTGAGCTGTTTCCTTATACTAATTTAATGAATGACTTAGTTTGGGGGCTGGGGAAATAGGCAATCAATGTGGCCACCTCCTGACACAGAAGACAGTGTGATCAGTATTCAGTCATTCAAGGTTCACAGCTGTGTACTTGCTGTGGACTCAATGACTGTGTCCTTACCAAACTCATAGGCTGGAACCCAATCGTCAAAGTGACAGTGAGACAACACCCCACATAATGACACTTGGACTTTTGATTTTTATGGTGTTAGAAGAGTGATCTGTAGTTGGTGGAAACTGCACTCAATCCTGATTGAACTCTTGGACTAACTAGCAGTGTGTGGTACCAGGCCCACCTGCAATGCGGGGCGTTAGCAGTGAGCCACGCCCCTAACCAGCCACACAAGCCACAGGGTGAGCAGCCAGTACTCCACACCTGAGGGGTGACTGAAAACCGGGCGCTGCTTAGATTAACAAAATTACTGCAGTAAAAGACACATTGCCACTATCCTCCCCCCCCAAAACACTTCCCCTTCATTTAAACATACTTATCCCACAGTCCTTGCCACTTTCTGAAGCAGGTTCTGGGAGGCCTCTTTTCTGAATGTCTTGATGATGTGTGATTAAAAGATACAGTGAATGTTACTGTGCAGTGCCATCTAATGGACAGGTGGGCTTCTAAAAATACTAGTGTGTCCTCATCCACCTTAATCACCAGATCTGGCACCAGGTGACTGCTGGCTCTTCCACAAAGTGAAAATGACTATGAATGACATTTTCAATCAGTTCAGGACACTAAGGCAGCCAGGAGAGTGCAACTAGACACCCATGAAAGAGGACTTCCAGAACTGCTTCAGACAGCGGTGTGAAGGATGGAAGTGTACCTGCAGCAAGGGGTGGGGGGATTCTGAGTGAGATTAGCAACAATGCATGTTTTATTGTCATGAAACTTCACATTGAAATACGTTCTGTACTTTCAATCATACCTCATACTGTGCAGCTGAATTGTGTTTGACAGGTGTATAAAATGCATGCTCAACTTATGATATTTTCTACCCGTAATAGGCTTATCAAACCCCATCAGAAGTCATGGAACATCTGTACTTGGGAATGAGGCCACTGGAGGTAACTGGGTCATGGGAGCACAGCCCTCACATGGGAGGAGTGTTCTCCTGAGGAGAGAGAGAAATTGGTTTCCTCATTCTCTCTGCACTATGTGGAGGTAGGACTGGGAAGAAGGCCTTTGTCAGAAACTGACAGGCCACCATCTTGATCTTGGAGTTCAAAATTCTGAGATATAAATCTCTGTTGTATAAGCCAACTGGTCTATGGTATTATTGTTGTAGCAGCACAAACTGGCTAAGACAGTGTTAATAAAGGTATTATGTAGTACAGCAACATTCTTTGAATCTTAGCAGCCATCTAGAATCTCAAAGGACTCATAATTCCCTGTATCAGGGAAGGTAGTCAGGCAACATTTCTTTGATTTTGCTTATCAAATACTCTCCAACTTTTCTACCACTAAAATCTCTATCAAATCACCTCTCTGTCCACTTTCTTCCCAGAGCAAATACCCCAGCCCCCATCAAGGCCCACACCTCACGTCATGATCCCACCTACTCTCATCTTCTTGCAAGGTGACTCCTCCTCTCCCATCTGAAAATGTAACCTCTCCCTTCTGCTGTACCATTTCCAGAAGTTTCCAAACAGCCTCCAGATTCAGTCACCCTACAAAGAATACTCCCTGGAGTCCTCTGGTTTCTGTTAACCACCAACCCACTTCTTGCTGCCTTTCATAGAAAAACTTCTCAGAAACAGTCTCTACTTATTCCTGTCTGCTCCACCATCCCTTTTCCTCCAAGCACCGATGGCTTTTCTTCAAGGTCACTTCAGTGACCACACTACCAATCCAACAGTCACTGCTGAGTATTCTTAGTCACTCAACAGCATTTGATGGCACTTGACCATACAGATCTTCTCTGAACTCTGTTCTGGTTTCCTTGGTGCTCAATTTCCCTCCCACCTCTCCGGCAACATCACCTGCTGCAAACTCACTTGCAATGAAGTCTCCAAGGAACTTTCCTATGTACCTTCCCCCTACAGATCCACTGGTTCCATGGCCAAGTACACTATCTCTTGAACTCCCAATTTGTATCTCTAGCTATTTGCAAAAATGAAAATAAAGATGAAAAGGGTGATGATATATCAGCAACTGAGACCTTCATGGGTGCTACCATGTGACAGACACTATTTTAAGTTCACTTCTTGTTCATAGTGACCCAATGAAGTATGTGTCTCTACCTGCATTTTGCAGATAGGAACAGAGAGGTCAAGTAACTTACCCAAGATCAGACAGAGAATGAGCCCAAAGACACAGATGTCGACGCTGCACAGACATCTACGAGGTACCTCCTCTGGAATACCTCACAGGCATATTAGATCGCCTGTTCTATTTGAAACTCCTGAGTTCTTTCTCTTCCAGTCCTCTCCACTCCAGGAAGTAGAACCCAGTTTCTCAAACAACAATTCTAGAGGGACATCTTGCTACTTCTCCCTCCTTCAGGCCCCAGATGAAACCCACCAGTAAGTGGGGTCCATCTTAGTTTCCTCAGTACATCTTGGAACCATTCAATCCTCTCTGCCTTGATTGCCCAGTTTCCCAATCAAAAGGGGATCTTTCTGGTCTAGTAACAGCATATCCTACATGTCCTCCTGCTTCCACTTTTGTTTTCTTCTAAACTATGACTCATCTGGAAATCATAATCTAAAACTCAGCTAACCTGCCCACTTCGGTGGAGTTTTTCAATGCCTTTACATTTCACTCATCTTTTTAAATTTCTTATGCCATCCTCCTAAAGCTGTTATCATCTAGTTCCCACCCGTACCCCATTAACCTTGCTTCACCCCTTATTCATGCTGACTGTTGCCATTATAGTTCCTCTACATAGAAAGTTACTCTTTGCACAACCAATCCCTTCTCCCCTTTGGGCTCTGGTTTGCCTTATTCCTGCCCCTCACTATTCTCCATGTTAGCACTCATTTTTATTTTCATAGTAGCGCTTATCCTAAACTGAACTTTTGAGGTTTTTGACTGTTTATTTGTTAATTGTTTTCCCTAAACTATAGGACACTATTAGCCACTGGAAAGGCAAGAAGCAAGTACGTTTTGACCTTTTAGGTCATTATGGCCTGGTCGGTGCCTGAAAAATAATAGTTACTTAATCACTGTTTTTCCTGGCCAAATGGCTGGAAATACTTTTTCCTCATTCCACTCTCATCTTCCCTATGAGGGAGGAGCTCTTGTCACCCCACTGACAGCTGCCATCTCGGGCCCCGGGAGACTCTGCATTCTGACCCTGGCCGCACAGCTGGAAAGAGGCAGAGCTGGGGCTGGGACATGGACAGTGGGGATCCAGGGCCTCTTCAGAATCCTGCTGCCATTCTGTCTGTCTTGGGAGGCCATGTTTACGATCTTCTAATCTGGATGGGAAAAATGAGGCTCAGAGAGCTTAGGTCGCTGCTCATAGGGCACACAGCTAGATAAAGTAGAAATGGGGTGAAACTGTTCTCCACTCAGCCCAAAATCCCACAGTACTGGTAGAGGCTCCGAGTCTCCCGTGAATTTCTGTTCTCTCCCCCTGAAGGAGGCAACTCAGGCTCAAAACAGGTAAACAACTGGTCCAAGCCCTGTGGTAGGGAGGGCCAGGTCTGGGTTCTCAGGTCCCTGGGCCCTGGCCCCTCTTGATACATGGGGAACAGAGGAAGACGGCTTCCTGGAAGGAGAAATCAAGACTTTTTCCTCTCTGTGCTAGATCTTCAGGTAAGCACTGTGACGATGGGGCTGAGTAAATGTGAGCGTTACCTCAACTCAGAGAGGAGGCAGCAGCAGCAGGAGGAGGATTCACACAGACCTCTGCCAAGGCCTAGGGGCTCTGTGGACCCTTCCCCAACAAGAGGGGAGCAAGAGCCAGGAGCCTTCTTCAGAGGCTGCCAGGAGGAGCCAGGAGAGGACAGCCCTGACCTCACTGGAGTTAAGATTAGGGAGAGATGCGCAGTGGTGAGACTGAGACCACAGGAAGGGAAGGGGTAAGGTGACAGCCTCTCTTAGGATGCTGTGTAGAAGTACGGGGAGGAGTGAGGAAACTGACTTCCAGGAGAGGTGAAGATGGATGCTGTCACCAGGGAGTGAGGGATGCTGGTGACACCTTCTATCACCTGTCACAGCAGAGTGGGCTCCACAGCACGTATGAGGTACCACCACCTACGCAGTCGCCATGGAAAAGTGAGTGTCAGGTCAGTTCTGCTGTGTAGAGTCCCCTTCACAATACTCTGGGGCCTGGGGAGACCCACTCCTCTAGGAAGAGAATAGGGGATACTGGCCAGATGGACAGGTGTGGTGACAAGGTCCATAGCAAAGTCAGGATCCTGGTGGGTCTCTCTGACTGGAAGTTAAGATTGCTATGCTTTGCTGGGGGCCAGATGTGGCTCTTCCCTTGGGAAACTCAAGGGACAATTTCTGCTTTCAGACCCATACAGGCCAGGATGGCAGCATCCTTCCCACAATATGAATCCTGACACTCTCCGATCACATGCTACAGGCAGCATCTGGAAGCATTCTTAGTGCCTTTTAAATTTAGCACTGTGTTTGTGTCCAATTCTTGTCACTAGCAGATACGTACATCCTGAGCAGTTAGAAACAGAATGATAGGCTGCTTCATTTTCTTATGAATGTCACATTTTCAGTTTCCCAACAGCTACTACACCTCGAGAGCCATAAAAGAAAAGGGACGTGAAGACTCTGACCTTCTTGACACTATTGACCACAGCTTCTTTATGACCCAAGTCATCTGCAGAAAGCTCATTTCCAAATTTGAATTCGGGGTGAGCTTCCTCTTCTTGGTCAGCTGTGGGAAAGACAACAGGAAAATCCATGAAGCCAAACAACAGCCAAGCAGTCAGTTCTGGCCTACGATCTAGTGTAGAACACAACACAGGGTTTCTCTACAGTTTATCAGCAAACTTGGAGACTTCCCACTATCATTATTAAATTTCCATTACACATACAGGCTGAGCATCCCTAATCCGAAAATCTGAAATGCTCTAAAATCCTACACCTTTTCAGTATCATGTCAGCACATGAAATGAAATGAAAACATTGTGGAATTGGAAGTGCTTTGGATTTGAGATTTCTAGCTGAGAACACTCAACTACCAGGTTCTATGGAATTGTTTCAAAACCTTAAAAATTCTGCAACCTGAGACACTTCTACTCCAAGCATTTTGGGTACCGGATATTCAAGCTGTGTGAGCATCTGATTTGCTGAGTCAGATGGAAACAGTGGAAGGAAAGGAGTGTGTTCCATTCAAGTGGTCAGCCCTTAATCATCACCACTTCTAAACAATGCACAAACTTGTGTTATTATTTCCTAAGTACACCCGAGTGCATAAATGTGTGCCAGCCATGTACAATTTGGTATTCTCCACTGCTTGACTCATGGTCAAAGACAGACACATGATTTCACTAAGAGGTGTTTCTTTTTTCTAAAGCCACTCTTGAACCTTGCTGGGTTACCTTTCTCCCGTGTGATCATGTATTTAAATAGGAGATGCTAGTTACCCAGGCACAGTAGGATCATCCTGTGACAGCAAGGTAATTACAGCCAATTGGTTGCCAAGAGGTAAAGGCAAGTACAAGGGAGGAAATGTGAGAATCACATGCATACCTGGGTAACAGGGGCCTCTGTACCCTCAAAGAGAAATTCAGTAAATGATTCTGTCTTCTCATGCATTTTCCTAAAATTGATTGTGGTTATTTCTGTGCATAACTTAAATAAAATCTCTAGTATATTTTGGAATAAATAGCCATCACTAGCAAATATTTTTCTGCCTGCAAAAGTAATTAATATGTATGTGTAAAAGATGGGAAAGTACCCATGAGGATGATACTAGAGTCATATCCACCCTTGTTTTAGATTATTGCATGTTCAGGAAATAGCCAATTTGACTTTAACCAGGTATATTCATTTTTTAGAAAATATCTTAGAAGTCATTTTGCATATGTGTATACTCTCCAGTGTCCTCTATATTACAAAGACAGTGCTGCAAGTTACAAAGGGTTGTGACACCAGTCAGACAGTTCTGGGGTTGAACTTTAGGGCCATTGCTTGGCAACTGCGGCATTCTCTAAAATGTGTAAAATACGCCACCTCTTTAAGCTTCAGACCCTTCCAAGGGTCCTTCAGACCCTTGATGTAATACCTATTTTGCTGGGCTGCATGAAGATAAGGAAAAACAGTGTGTAAGCTCCCTGGTCCATAGTCAGTATGGCTATTATTATTATCAATATTTTTTCTTGGTAACATATTCAATGATTTCTGAACTTTGTTTTACTGGACTACAGTATCACTAATGCCTTACGTATTTCAGTTATGATCAACGAAACATAAGCTAAATTAAGGTATTGATTTTGCTTAATGTTTGTCCTTTTGCATTTTTGGAGTATTTTGTTGATCTTTTAAAATACTTTTTTCCCCCCAATCTTTTATTTCTTAAGTCTTTTTTAGGTTTATTATTTGCAAAACTGGGAAATAACATACTGAGTATTGTCACCTATTATGTTTCCAAAGACTGCTGTGCTGATTACTGTCCTCTATGTTTCTTCCACAATATGTCCTTGTCACTCACATGCTCCCTTGAATTTGAGCAGCCCTAACACTACTTCAATGAATAAAATAAAGAGGAAGTCATGCCACTTCTACCATAGCTTTTAAGTAATTTAGCAGCTCCCACATCCTGCCTTTTGTATAGGCTCTTGGGTATGACATCCAGAAACTTAGCCACTATGCTGTGAGATGCCCAAGCCACACTTGGAGGCTACCAGAATACGTTCTATTCACTAGGCTTGGCTAAGCTCCCAGCAGACAGCTAGCACCAACTGCCAGCCACACTGACTAACCAGCTCAGACTAATCTGAGGAAGCCAGCCCTGATCCCATCTGCCAGCATCTGTCCCAAATACCCAAGGGAGAACTAGAAACCTGAGACTAGGTGATCTCATAACGATGAGTGATCACCGTAAGTCTCTAAATCTGGGGATAGTTTATTACACAGGAGCAGATCATCATTAAGGGCAATCAATGGAGGCACATCAGGTATCTTTGGTCTCCCAGATCTTCCCTGACACATAAACCTATGAAGGCAAATCACCCTGACTTTTCTCTGTTAACATGGAATCAATCTCATAGTTTAGATATGCAATTGAGCCACTTATGATGATGGTTTATAGTAAGGACACTTTTGTAAGGGCTTGTAAATAAGATTAGTTCTCACAGATTCCATGTTTTCAAGCTACGTATCTGGATTTCTTAAAATCCCATCCCAGATGTTGGGACAAATGAAGAAAGTTTCCAAAAGAATTTCTAAATGACTTAGTCCCAAGCCACTAAATACATCCAAAGCACTGCATAACCAGTGCAAGTTCAAGCCATTCTGGTAGTCCATGCTTGTAAGACATAGTCAATAGGTAGTTTTTTCAAAACATCCCTAAGCTCTCAAATGACCCACTTCATTTGCTTTTTATTTTTTAGGTAGAGGGTGCTGATGATAAATCCAGGGCCTCACACTGCTAGGCAAGTGTTTTACCACTGAGTTACACCCTCACTTCCTCCCAGTTTAAAACAAAATATTACAGTTATGGCTACATGGCCAATGCAAAATAGTTAATAGCAAGGATTCAAATGCTTTATGCCAGGCTGCCTTTGCTGAGATTATCTACCTTTATAGACAATTCTGGTGAGCAGGTTATTTGAAGGAATTTGATTTTTTTTCCTATTTTTCTTTCTTTTCAGTGGTTCTGGGAATCAAATCTAAGGCTTCAAGCATGCTAAGCATTCACTCTGCCAGTGAGCTATACCACTAGCCTGAATTTGAAAATTTAATTCTGACTTTGCCATTCTGGTTCGCACAATCCTTTATTTACTTAAGGTTCTCTCATTCTGTGCTCCTGGCCTTGCCACTATCATCACGAACAACTCCAAGGTCGAAGGTTTTGTTGACAGCAAGAGATTACAAAAGTGTACTTCTGATTCCAGCTTCTGCCTGCTACACCAAGTGATTCAAGGTCAAGTCTCTGAATTTCTGCAGAACTGAGTACCTGACAGGAAGAAAGATGACTAAGCCAATAATGTCTAATGCCTACAGAAACTGGAAGCAATATTTGAAAAAAAAATCCAGAAGATTAAGTTTGACCCATTACTATGCACCTGAATGTTAGGAATCATACTGTCTTCATATATGAAATGGTCCACTGAAAGAATGCATTTTGGTGACCTAGAACTTGAAAGAACTCACCACTTTCTATTTCCTCTTCATTATCATCCTCTAAGATGCTAGCTGGAGCAGCAGACTCTCCGGCTTCCATCATGCTTTTCAAAGCTTCAAGCTGTTCTGTTATTAAAAAGAAAAACAGGGAAAGGGTGACAGATGTTAGTTCACACAAAAATGTGGGCTTTAAAATCAGTGCTGAGAAGGCGGTGATGAACAGGGATAGGAATTTGTTGTGTAGGCACCACTGGCCATGTCCCTAAGGTTTGCAGTATCCCGATCTCACCTATTTTTGCTGCTCCAGGCTTTGTAAGGAGCACTGAACAATCATGTGACAGATATATGTGGAGGAATTCCTGCCCCAAATTCTGGTCACTCAGTGGGAGAGCATTTAGAGCCAGATAAAAAAAAATAACAAACTGGAGAAACTGTTACAGATCCAGATTTAAGAATAATTATGAAGAAGTGAGAGAAAAGAGACATGCATATTGGAGTTTAACAAAACTCCAGGTGAAAGAAAAAAAAGAAAGAAACTCCAGAGGAAATATTTTCAACTAACAAGATTGAGTTTATTTTTCTAGTACATTTAAAAAAAAAAACCTGTTGTAAGTCAGTGAGATAGAGACAAATGAAATGAGTTTTACAAACTGGGAAACATGTAGGGACAAGTCACAAACCAGTGTACAAAGAAACGAGGGGTCGATAGGCACTCTTGTATATTGGCACAACTTTCATGAAAGAAAGTACATCAAGACACATCACCACCAAAACACTGCTTTTATTTTCTTCTCATTTTTCTTTGGGACCCCTTCAAATTCCAGCATATGAGTATGCTTTTCCACTGTGTGAGTTCATATGCAAAGCAAACTTACATGGAAATGTGACAACTTTGTTCTGGAAAGTAAACATAACATCACTATTTCTTTTCTCCCCAAACTGTGGTGACCTTAAAATTGATTTCATTCCAGACAGCTGAATTGTTCAAACACATGGGCATGCTTCCATTTATGTGATCTGACTCACTTTTTTCAACTTCAGGTTTCAGCCGTTTATTTTTGATGAGTATTTTTCTTTTGAGGTCATTGGGGGATGGCAAAGGCCTGCCTGGTTCGAGCTAGAGATACAGAAAGAGCCGAGTTAGTGATGGGGTTGGCATCTCTGTCTACCTCATTCGCTCCCCACGAGCCCTGGAGGCCTGCAGTCATACAGCCCGACATCCACTAGATGGCAGGCAGCAGTTTCCCATTTCCATTCCCAAGCACCCTGCCCCCTGGGCCTGCCATGACCTCAAGCTGGGAACCTACAGTCTGCAGAGGTGCGAGGAGCCTGACCAGCCGCCCTGGTGGAGGTGGGGGTTGATGCAGGTGCTGTCGGGGGAGCATCCTGCTCCACCTCAGACTGCACAACGCTTAGGTCTCTGGTAAAGTACAAGGAATCACAGTGGTCGCTAGAGCCAGAGATGATTTTCCCCTCGATCTTCCATGTGCTGGGCTGTACAGCACATCTGACTGCTCAGAAGACCAACCCAACACAAAGACTGACCTGGCTCAACACCTGGGACTGTGGCTTGGTGGATTCAATAAGGGAATCAAGACGGAAGGGTCTTAATTCCCAGAAGTCAACTGCATTGTGACTTCTTTTGCTTGCCTTTACATCTGCAAGGAAGGTCTCCCTTTAGGCTCTTCTCTGAGCCCTGGAACTGTCCCTTATCTAATCATCCGTCCTGTTGTCTTCTCCTCCATTTACACCCTCACCTGTCCACCTTCCATGTATCTGTTCTTTTCAAAAACTCTTTTTTATGCTATTTTTGACAAGGTGCTGTGCCCTGCTTTGCCTATTTCACTTCAAGTGAAACTTGGTTGAAATTCTGCTTCCTACAGGCAGCCTGGTGGAACCAGCGCTTTTCCCAAGATCTCTCTAGCACCAGGACATCTCCGAGAAGTATTCCACTCGTGGGAGACTGTCTTCTTTTTCTGCTCTGTGTTTGCTCTGATGTCCGTCCCAGCCCTCAGCTCTTCAGCTAAGAGAGCAAGTCTTAACTCCCATTTATGCTACTTGTAATTCCCACAACTCCTTTCAAGAACTTGCAAAACATTTCATTAAGAATGAGGTGGTTATTGCATAAAGGCAAGTATCTAACCCAAGAAAATAAGCAGAAGACTCAAGTTTAACATAATAATTCGGGCTGAGCTTTAGCTTAGCAGCATAAGCGCCTGCCTGATAAGTTCAAGGCATGAGTTCGATCCCTGGTACCAAAATAATAATAATAATAATAATAATAATAATAATTCAATAAATTGGGGATGTTTCTTAGTTTGGGTTACCCAGGAATTAGTCTCTGAGACAAAGATGTATGCACCAGTGGCTTATTTTGGAGGTGGCCTCAGGAGACTGCAACAAAGGGGTGGGAAAGCAAGAAAAGCAAAGAGACAGCCAATCCAGGGAGTGCTATCCAGCAAGTCATCATTGGGAAACTGGAGCTCTATCCTGCTGATGGCCCCTGGGAGGCAGAGTAGAACCGGTGCTCAGAGTGAGTTAGAGCAGGGTTTGGGGTGTTCATTCTTTAGCATTTCTGCCCTGCCTCCAGTATGTGGGCAGAGCAGGTTCCAGTGATCACAGCTCACACTCAGCTGAACAGCTGCAGGTGTTGGAAACCTAAAGAAAGTCAGGCCAGTGTGCAGGTAAACAGGAAGTGCTGTGAGGATAAGGGGAGACGGCAGCAAGGACTGTTTCAGCAGGCTGGAGAGAAGCAGGTGGATGGAGCAAAGGACACTTGCACCTATACATTTTTAGTTCCCATAGACAAACTTTTGGAAAAAAAAGAAAAACCTCACTGTTAAACCACCCAAAGTATTGACATTAGCACAAAGCACATCCCTCTTGTCATCTCTCCTACCACTGCATGCTGCCATGTGTGGGCTCATCAGGAACTGCCTGTAAACAGGAGAGTTCCAGTATCTCATTTTAATTTCATCATCTGTCTCACGATTTATAACATCTTATGATAATGTATCCCCACCTCTTAGAGGTCATGAATCCTTATAAAAATGTAATTAACTCTCTGCAATGATTATGTGTTTAAAAAAAAACTGTAAGGAATCAGAATAAAAGCAAAGACCTCCCATAAAGCCCTTCTATGGGCCACAGGTTAATATTCTTTGTTTCATGAAGAAACTCAGCAGGTGTAAAATGGAGTTCAAAATGGTCATATTTTGGTCACATGTCTGTGACATCAGACTACAGCACTTTCCACAGCAACAGCCTCCCAGGGGTTCTGAACTCAAGTAAACATTTTATTCACCTGGAAAACTTCTAAAATACACCAGGCTTGAGCCCAACTTTGGATTAGTGAGATTGATCTGTTGCTGGCCTGGCATAGACGTTTCTTATAGCTCCCCAAGGTGCTTCTAACACCTAACTAGAGTTGAAAACCACTGCTGAATCTAGACTATAGGCTTAAACTTAAACCATGAGATCCTAAATCTTTGGATTAAATTGCACCAAATGTTTATTTTGTGTGCCTCTCTACATCCCTCTGAAGCATGACAAAAGCTTTTTATACCGAAAAATTAAATAAATAGGAAGATCTTTTGCATTAGTCCTCCAGTGCTACTTGACCCTTCAAAAACGAATTTCAAAACAAATCCATTCATGCTAGAAATATGGTTTGCTAATAATACATACTGGATGTGATTCAAGTGCTTGTTTCAACAGGAGATCCCCAAATAGATCTTCACAATATTTGGACATCTTGTACTGTTGATATTTGCTGGAGAGAAAGAAGTGGCATTTTGTAAATTCAAACATCCATTAGCCATCCAAGAATAAGAAACACCCATTCCTGTGCAATTAAAGTCTCCCGCCTCTGCAAAAATGTGTGCTTGCCTTCCTAACCTTAATACAAGACATACTTCCAAAGACCACAAGCTCTTAACTAGTGCAATTTTTTAAAAAGCCTCCTAAAATAAAACTTGGTAAGCAGATTACAAAAGTGTTTTTTAAGTTATTGCCAATCACCCTACTCAGTGGAACTTTAGGTAAGGTATCCAGATCTCTGAACTTTCCTCTAGAGTGAGCATTTTTAATGTACATAAATATGACTTTCCTGGGGAAGAGAGCTTGCATGAGGCCCAGTGTCCTTACTGGAGGGTCAGTTGCACTTTGCATTTCACAAAACAAACCACTAAGTTATTTAACAAGATGTAGAATGACAGTGAGGGTCAGGGCTCAGAAAGCAACACCACTTAGAGGCTTGGAGTAGAACAAATCATTATACCTGCAGTGATTTTCAAAGGAGAGAATTACAGGATATTCTGATGTGACAAATGCAGTTTCCTTGATGGCTTGAATTACATCCTTTAAAAGTAAAGAGTGTTAATGAGGAAAAAGAACAACAACAACAACAACATAATTAATTACAGCACATGGAAGTATTCAGAGATCACTAATGGAGCCTTTCAGAGACAACTGTAGCAATTCTGACCAGGAGAACTCATCTACCTGATACTTTTGCAGGCCAAGTCCCTGGGCTTAGACTGGGGCTGCAGTTAATAGGTAATGACAGATCTTTTACTTCTCCAGAATCAATGGTGTTACCAACTTGTAAGAGAGTTCATCTTGGAGACCTGCCAGTTCCTTACTTGATAATTCATTAATTCCATGTAGATCTCTGTGTACTGGTGTGACATTTGTAATATTCTTTGTTTCATGTTAGCCTGGTAAAAAGGGGTTCATGGAGGGGGCTCCTCCAGACAAGAAATATGTGAAATGGGGGTAGGGTTGAGTTGTGGGTCTCATTTGCCTTGAAAGCACTTCTGAACGAGCTGAACAAACTCCTCCCTATCTCTATGAGACAGATGAAGTCTTAACAGATAGTCGGCTGTAGTTTCTGCTTAGCTTTGGGAAAAAACGAAACAACTCCAATTCTTCTACAACCAGAGTATCATGCGTGATAAAAATCCCCAAGTTAGGGCTGGGGATTTAGCTCAGCAGCATAAGCGCCTGCCTTGCAAACATGTGGTGGTGAGTTTGATACCCGGTACCAATTAAAAAAAAAATCCCCAAGTTATTATTGATTTGTAGCTAAACACAAGGCAAGTTTCATTATTCAGTGAATGAAGACAAATGTTTTACAGCCATTACCTTGAGAAGTCCATTTGAAATGACAATGCTCAAGGTTAAAATAATCTTGGAATATTTAAATGTTTTACCGAGGCATCACTATGGCTGAAGGTTTTTTATTTTCCACTTTCATTATTGGAGCTTGACCCCAGGAAGCATCAAGCTACTTCCTCAACCCTTTTATTTTTTACTGTGAGACAGTCTTGCTAAGTTACACAGTCTGACCTTGAACTTGCAATCCTCCTGTCTCAGCTACCTAAGTAGCTGAGATTACAGGCGCGTGCTATTCATTTAGTTACACTTGCTTTTAATTTTCTTCCTAGATAAAAATGCTTGTGACCCTTGATTTTCCACTTGAGTTCCCCAAGAATTATTCCCTTAGGAACACTTGGCTGTGCCCCTGGGTTCTCCTTTGCTTGCTCTAAACAAAGGCAGAATCATCATCTTCTCAGCTATGCCTCCTTATTATGTTCCTTAACTCTCTAAATAGGGCACCACCCAGCCAGGCACAGGGACATGTCCTGTACTTGCGCTCCTAGCATTCGTAAGGCTGAGGGAGGGAAGCCACTGGAGTCCAGGCGTCTGAGACCAACCCAGGCAACATGGCAAGATCCAGCTCCACAGCAATAAAAAGCGGATGTCACCCTTCCTATCATTTTGGCAGCTGTGCAGATTGATGGCTTCCCACTTGAAGATACTCCTGGTTTCTGTCAGGCAGCATACTCTCCAATCATTGCCGATCAAATTTTACCACCATCTTGGTGAAGATAATGGTATTCACAGCATGCTATGGGTATAGGACTAGGGATCTAGGCTTTGAAAACATGCCTGATGATTTTTCACAGTAGCATTGCAAACCATTGCTCAAGTGTCATAGTATCTCTTCAGTGCTGCACTAAACCAACAGAGACTGACAGACCTGATACACCGACTGAAAAACTACCGAATCTCCTCTTGCTTTGTCTTTTGGCAAGTATCATGTTTGGCATCAACCTTCAAATCTAACACCAAAAGACCACTACAGAGATGTCTATTTATAAAACTAGATTCTTTTTGATGAAGATCCTGGAGAGAAAATGTCTCACTGTTGTCAGTTCTGGGAATTACTATGCTTCTCATTTCTTGATCCTGTGAGTCACATGTTTTTCTCTTTGCACTGAATTCTAGGAAGTCTAAAGCTCAATTTGTGGTGTAAATTGCAAATTTATGACATTTCTTGACAAGTGTCCTTAAATCATGTCATGAATTAGTACCTCTAAAATTGTGTTATAAACTCTAACCTCACCACCTATTTCTTTGTTCTTATAGACCCTATTTATAATGTACTCTTCCATCTATTTATCTTTCCATAGCATCTTGAAATCTTTCAGGAATAATGCCAAGTACGAAAGCCAATTAGTAGATAAGGACATAAAGGACTGTTTTTAAGGTATAAGCAAACATAGGCAGACTCTGCTAGAAAAACCTCAATTATGTAACAGAATCAACCATCTGAAATCCAGAAGAAAAAAAAAACCAGCATGATGGGAACAATTAAGTGGAGACATTTGTCTTTTATCACTCCTCAAAACCAGAAGAAGAAAATACAAAGATGTGACCCTTGGAAACTGATGATTTGTTTTCTCATCCCCATTTCCATTTCCTGCCTTTTCACAATTATTTGGGGGAAAAGCATGACCATGTAATTTTAAAACGTGCCTTAAAAAGGATATCTGTACACATTGCTTTCCCATGAGTTATGATTGGTTCTTGATCTTCACCTTTTCCATCCCAACAGTCAAGTTCAACACACCTAGGAACACAGTGAAATTATATTATCGAACCCTTACCACAAAACAGTGTGTGTACAAATTCAAAAAAGACATCACGTAAGTTGTTCTCTTACAGAGCAGAACGTTGAATGGGTTAAGTAACAAAGCTACTTTACGGTGCATACAGGTTCAGGGCCCATTACTGTCCCATTAAGTTCCAAGTTGGTACTATCAAAAAGGGGCTGAGTAAGATGAAAGCGACTTCAGAGATAACAAGCAGCTGGTTCTGGACAAACTCTTACTTGTGCCAAAGCTGCAGTGAGGAACAGTTTGAGGACCAGGGTAGAAATCTGAATACAGCCTGAGTTAGAATATTTTTGTGTTATGTGGAATAATGTTACAATCACCATATTAGAAAATGCTTCTATGTTTCATTGATTTGTATTCAGGTATTCAGAGGAAGTATATGAATAGAAGTAGGGATTTAGTTAATTTCTTTTAAAGTGTTGACATATACAAAAATGTTGAGTTTTAAAAGTATTGCTCAAACGATAACCAAGAAAAAAACAATAAGGTAATGACATCTTTTATTTTTTACTTTCAGCATGTTTGTCATATTCTAAACCTCAAAGATTTGCTTATTTCTGTAACAAAACTATGTTTTACAAATGTGTCTGAATTTTAACGTTAAATAATGCTGTTTGCAAATACCTATGACCAGTAGAAAACTTAATGTCTTCTTAAAATATATATGCCTTTGAAATTTTTGAAGCCTATTTTTAATATATCATAAGGGCAGTAAATTTTAAACTGGTTTCTTTTTTTGGTACCAGAAATCGAACTCAGGTCCTTATGCTTGCATGGCAGGCACTTATGCCACTGAGCTGTATCTCTGGCCCTAGAACAATAAATTTTGACTCAGAGGACTGCTGTGGAAGTAATATCTTCTCCTTCTCAAAGTTAAATGACCATCATAACTCAATAAAAATAAGGACAGATGTCCTTTTCATTTCAGCTCCTATTTCAGAAAAAAGTAAATTATAGCAGTTCTTCCTTAGCTGTGGTTCATTTACTAATGGTCAATAGTGGACTTGGAAATAGTAAATGGAAAATATCAGAAGTAAACAACTATAAGTTTTAAAATACACACCATAATGATGGCATGATGAAATCTCTTCCGTTCCATTGTCCAGCCCAGGATCTGAATCATCCCATGCTCACTCACACCTGCTACTCTGCCTGCCCACTGGTCACTTAGGAGCTTTACTGGTTATGAGATTAATTCTCACGGTATTGTAGTGCTTGTATTCTCGTTTTAAAGCAGAAGGGTGGGCATGTAGACAGTCTTGTTAAATACATTATTATAATTGTTCTTTGGTATCATTAGTGATTTTTGTTATTCTTGTACTGTGCCTGGTTTATAAGTTAAACTTTATCATCGCTATATACAGTATAGGAAAACAAACAGTATATATACAATCAGGAACAATTTCTGGTTTCAGATATTTGCTGGAGACCTTGGAACCCATCCCTGTAGATAAAGGGGTGACAGAAAGTTGGAGGGCAGCATGTGCAACAAACACATTCTCATCCTGAGTTTCTGACCTGCAGCCGGCCAGGAGAACTTGTCTGTACATCTCTACCGAGGATTTCCCGCCAAACTGTCGGCCAGTGAGATAGGTGTTATGGGAAGAACTGATGAAGTAGTGAGCCAAAGGATGGTCCATCTCCTGGTAAAGTTCTAAGCGATCTAGGAAGACTGGGGCGTTCTCGTCTGACATCAGATATCTGCAAAACCCATCACTTGATATGAGGCCTAGGGGAAAAAGAACATCTTAGTAGCACTTGTAGCTCTGAACGTGTTCATCTCATGTTTTATTCAGGGAAACTGAGGCAGCATAAACGATAGATATAAACGCTTCTTAGGTCTGTCTCAAGAACCTTCATTTTTCAAAACATGAATAAAATAGAGAGTTGCCCATGATAAGTACCATATGGCGTTCTGCCTTTCTATCTGCGATGGCGGAAACACACTGTCCTCTAAGTTCAGAAGTGCAGTGCTACAGTGATATGTGCTTCCTCTGGCTCCACTCCTGTCAAACACTCCCTGTGCTCCTGGGTCTCTGCATCTTCTCTGAGTGGGAGAGTGTGCCCCTCACCCTTACTTTCCAGGCTCACCAGGTGCACGAGAGTGTGTGAGAGGTCCACTTTAACAAGTGGAAAACGTAAGAAAGAATGATAGGTCGGCACTGTTCAAACTGAACTGGAGGCTTGTTATGGAGAGGGCAGAATCTTTGAATTTAAATAACTTAACTTCCCTACTTCATGTGAAAGAGTACAGGGCTGGTGAGGAGAGTATATAAGAGTCACTGAAACACACCCCGGGGGCCACTGCCCGTTCCAATCTATCTTTCTGACACGGGGTAGTTTATACCAACCTATCCCACAGTGCTGTCAGATATGAACCTTGTGCTTTATATTTTTAAAAGGAATATGTAATTACAAATATCACTGCAGAACCCTGGCTACCCACCTCAGTTCTATTTAGTTCCTTCTTTTCTGCAACCATGTAGCAAACACTACCCTAAGTCTTTATGTATAGTCTCAAAATGGTTTTACAGTTTGATTATATATGCATGTATCCAAATCATAGGTCATTCTGAATGCTTTCAAATATATAAAAAGCTGTGCCACTTTATGCATTTGAAGTTGCTATTGTTACAACGTATTTCTTGGGACTTATCTATATATGTAGCTCTTGTTCATTTATGGTTCACTGAATGTATGGGTTCATATATGAGCATACCACAATCTATTTTCCATTATTCTGCTGATGGACATTTATATAATTTATAATTTGCAACTGAAGGCATTATAATAAAAGTTTGTATACCTCTCTCCCTAGGCATGTTCATCCTCTTTAAGAGCAAGTACTTGGAGGTACAGGGGTAATGGAGTGATGGGGCAAAAGCAAACCAATCAACCAACCACACATCCTTCCTTCATGAAACTCACATTTTACTAATGAGAGAAATAAATGAAGAAACCAACAGACATGCCATAAGAGTGCTGAAGGAAGGCAGGGAGAAAGGCCATAAAGAATGGCAGGAAGCTGTATGAAGATATGTGGCCAATGAAAGCCCTTCTGAGGGGTCACATACAGGCCCGGGAAGCAAGCCACATGCACACATGAGGTGGGGGACTCTCATTCCAGGCAGGAAGATCAGCACGTACATGGTCTTAACAAGGGAGTTTGCATGCCAAAGTTCACTCAATGATGGTGAGATGGAGTGAGTGGCAGGGGAAGAAGTGACTGGAACTGAGGTCAGAGAGGGAGCCCAGGCTGTATCAGCCGGGCTTTCATTCTCGCTAAGTACTTGGGATTTTGCTCTAAGTGTGTTGTGAAGCTGGGACATGCTGGGGTGGGGGTGGAAGTTGAAGAATGGAATAGCATCATTAGATCAGGTTTTAAAATGTTGACTCCAGCTGCTGTGAGGAGCACTGAGTAGAATGGAAAACTAGGTAGAAGTCAACTGGCATTGAGAACTTGGATGGTATGGTGGAGAGATGCTAAGAAGTGATTTTATTATAGACAGCTAAGTTAGGTAGAAATTCATAGACAGTCAGAGAGGGACTGGGCTCTTGACAGAGTCAGTGAAGAAGAGACACATCAAAACTGTGGCTGGAGACACAAAAGCCAGGCCCGAAAGCCTCCCCAGAGATCGACAGCAGCTTGAGATTGTGCTATAGTTAGCATGACCTGGTCCAGGGAGCCTAGGAGAAGATGTCAGATGCACAGGTGGGTGACCATAACACCCTGACCCATACTCCCAATCCCTTTCCCAGAATGCCTTTGTTCTTTCTGTATTAAGAGTTACAGATGAGCTGAAGTTAGTGATGTCCATCACATACCCTTGGCTACATGTCTTGATCCCTTGCTGGACCAATATTAGCTAAGCTACTATACTTGTAATGCCATTTAGGTTCATTATAGCATGACCCATAGTTACCAAGTTGTGATTTTGCTGTATAAAAAGCCTTTAACAAAAAGTTTGTTAGTCACCCACTTTGGGGACTCCTCCTGTCTCTTAGGAGCTTTCTTTCAGTAAACGTTTGCCACTATTAACCTCCTTTGTCCTCATTTCCATTCTTCACTTATCAAGAGACAGGAACTTGGCACACCTGACATCCAACAGGTTGGAAGTCATCCGAGTCAGTTTGAAGTTGGACCTTACCGATCATGCTGATGTAATGTGAAAAACCAGACAAGTCCAAAGGTTTAACTCGAAAAGCGAGTGAATAATGGGGACCATCTTACAGGCTAGGAAAAGAACAGATAGATCTGGGGACAGGCAGAATCAATGCACTATAGATTTCCAATGCCCATGACCATTCAACATCCAAATGGACAGTTTCCCTACAGGTCTATAGTTTAGGTTAGAGGTTAGGACTGGAGAATTCAGTCTGAAGGTCCTGTGCATTCAGAAGGAACCTAAGTCCGCTGACTTCCCTGAGCTCACCCAAGACGCGCCATGAATGGGGCCCAGGTCTGAGCCCTGAACTCTGTGCCCTTCTAGCAACCAGAGTTGAGGCAGGAAAGATTTTCTAGGCAGGACACCCAGAAGTGGAGATGCCAGTATGTTTTCTAATTAATGAGCTATTGCCAAAATACCAAGGTCAGTGACCTATTTACACTCCTGCTGAGGTTTAGGAAGATGTTTTGTACACCACATTCTCACCCACACTTTAGGCCAGACTTGAACATTCCTGTCATTGGTGAAAAGGCAAAGCTACTCTTTTTAGACGTCTATGATACTCTTGTAGACTTTTAGGACTTGGAAAGATTTTAGAACTAACCAATAACAGATATCTATCATAACATTTATCACATTGCCAAGGAATTACTGAGTCACTTGTCTTTCCCTTTGAACAGAACACAACCACCTTCAAGGTAGGAGACATTTCTTACTCTGTTTTGAATTTCCACATCTAGCACAGGGCCTGGCACCTAGTCAGCCCTCCACAAATTTTATAAAAGGACAGTAGGGCCTGAGGGTATAGCTCACTGGTAAAGTGTAAGGTCCTGGGCTTAATCCCTAGGACCATAAGAGAAAAACAAAACTAATAATAGAGATGACAAATAGTAGAGAATGACAACATGGGCCCCTCCATTTTATAACCAGGAACTCTGCTCAAGGTGATCCAGAATCACACCACCAGTACTTCTCATGGCTCTGCTTTAATCACACACAGCATGGGATAAACGGTCACATTCAGGATATTAATGGAGACGTAAGTAATGCAAATAGGAATTTGCAGCTCAATCTGAAGTGTAACTACTCAGCTCTACCCAAGAGACAGCTCTGTCAGTGGTATGGTGGGCCAGGCCCATCTATGAACAGGTCCTATGTGGATCCAGAGAATGAATAAACTTTTCAGCCACATTTCCTGGCATTAGATACACAGAAGAAAGAATCCATTCTAAAGAGGAGGCGACGAAGCCCAAGAATTCATAAGCATGCTGGACAGACAGAACCTGCACCTCCATCTCTTAATCATCAGTCCACTTCACCACCTGCCTCCGGTCACATTGGCATCATCCCTCCCCCCTGCCCTGGGTGCTTCCCACTGCGCTGGCACTGAACTTCAAGCTCCCCTTCGTGCCTTTCCTTTGACAAATATTTGAAACACATATAGTTTCTAGTTTGGTTAAAAGGGCCAAAGGTCCAGAAATGCCAACACTTTGCTAAAGTGATTCCTGACTATTTAATTTCACAGAAGTTGTTTTTCTCTTCCATTCCAGAGGTCACATGAAAGGTGAGAAGACACGTCAAATCATGTGTTAAATTTATTTGGCTTGGCAAAACAAAAGGGGAAAAAGTTAGGTGCAAATTTTTATATGACAGAAATTCTTTCCAATGAGTGTAAATAGAGTGTATTTGACATTTTTATCTTAGGCAAAATGTAGTGTTAAAACAATATGAGGAGGTGCATAGGGAAAATACCACTATGATGTGTTCAGTAGCACAATAAATTGAACAGGATACTTCATTCAGCATGGACTAATTTATGTAAGGTACATTTATACTAAAGAACAGGGAATAAATCAGCTATGTTAGCAATGTGGCTAATGTGTCTTGGTTCTGGGGAACACCAGAGCTTTTACACATACTTTTAATTAAAAATCTAAGGGTTTTCAAAGTTGCATATTTTGTTTTAAACCAAAAAAAAATTGAGAAAATTTTTACTACCTTTTTTCTTCAAATCTTCATCAGGTTCGTACATCTCAATGATCTGCATTGCCCTTTTAACATCATAAAATGGAAATAAAATTTCATTCAGTCGAGGATCTCGTTGATGCTATGATGAGAAAATAGCTCCAATTAGTTTGACATTTCTTTCCCACGAGGCATTTCACATTGCTAAGCCTATAATTTCTAAAACAAGATACATCAAGACTATCACGTTTATAAATATAGAGATTGCATTTCATTGCCTTTTTGTCTTTTTTCCTAAAATACATCTTGAAAAGTCTAAATTTGGGACTATTTTGTTGGTTTCCCCTTGCTTTATAAAACAGAGAGAGAAAAAAAAATGAGGTTTCTTTCCTTAAAAGTGGAAGGATACATAACACAGTGTGTATGTCAATTGGAAGATCTTCTATTTCCCATACCACAGGTAAAACTTTTGACATAAGTCTTTAAAATATGAGGTTAAAATATTTTAAAAGTATCAAAATTAAAAATGGTTTTAGAAAACAGGCAAAACTGTAAAATAGCTCAAAAATAAATAAATCATCTACTAATTTAAGTTTTAAAAAACAGTAAGAGCAAAAACCTGTTTAATAAGTGAACTCCATTTTATCTTTCTACATCACTGAGATTTCCTGGGGACTCTACATTTTCTTAAGTACACATTTTTTAAAATAAACCAATTGTAATAAGGAAAATTAATCAGCCCAAGGACATCAAAAGTTATAAAATATATAAAAATCTGTATTTAAATATCAGGAGTTTGAAAGTATCTCTTTCATTCTAAAATTTAGGTCTGTTGCCCTGAGAAAATTTTCCAGGCAGAGAGCCCATGAATGATAAAGGCATTTAGGAGGCTGGGGACATCATCCTTTTCAAAGTGAAAACTCAGATGCTCCCAGTAGGGCAGAAGACCTGGGGAGCAATGTGTTTCCTGCAGTGATGTCTTCCTCCTTCATGGGAAGTCTACTGACTACATGACTCAGGTACATCGAAGGAGAGGGAGAGATATAGAGACAGAGACAGAGACAGAGACAGAGGTAGAGATACAGGCAGAGACAGAGAGATAGAAAGAGATAGTGAGAGAGAGAGCTGGAGGCCATGGGTCCATCCAATTTCCTTATTGCTCACTGGGGATTCCAACACTGCACTGTGTTCCTGGTCACCCCTCAATAAATAAATAAAGCAATGTTCCATGGAGTGAAGACCAATAAGCAGATGTGAATAAGACCTGGTCAATAAACAGGAACCTATCAACAACTCTTTACCCAAATATACACACAGATGTTGAAAAACACTGCAAAGCCCTTTAAGAAGCAATTCTTCAAAGTTCAAAGTTCATATGGATTTCCTTCCCCATTTGTTTTGGGGTGATTACTTGAAAAGGGAGAGTGCATAGAACAAATGCCTTGGTGAACAGAACACATGACATCATTTACTAAAGCATGGGTGGCCCTAGGCTTTTCTAGTTCCCCCATCTCTTCCCCAACACTGAGTTAAGGATGTTAACTTATGAGGAATTAACATCTTTTGGCAATTTATCCCAATGAAGCATGCTTCTGTTGATAACTAAGAAATCAGAGCTCACAACAGCTCACATCCATGCACATGCCAGAGCAGAAACTGTCACATTCATATGGGGCCTTGAGATCATACAGAGCAAAAGGATGGGATATGGAGAGGAAGAGAAATTGTGGGATGGACCATGTAACACCAGGCAAGTGAAGGCATGCCACACTTGTTCAGGAAAGAGATGCTATTATACAAGAGAACACCCTAGTTAAGGAAATTACGAGCTCCACCCAAGGCTGAGAATGTACTCTTTCAAAGGCAGGTAACAAACAAACAAACAAACAAACACCCTCTGACTAGGCACATTCCTTCTCCCATACAATACCATGGAAGAAGATGGATGTGGGATGAAAAAGGAAGGCAGAGTTATGTTCACAGAAATATGTCACTATATCTATTCCATATTAAAATTAAGTTGCTTTTCTGTATGTTTGTTTGTTTGTTGTTTGTTGTTTTTTCTTTATCTCATGCTATACTAAGTGGTTTGGGACTCATGGAGATAATGCAGCCAATCCATATGAATTAAAAAGTGAGCAAAACAAGGGATTCAGGGGAGAAAAAAAATGGAAAAGAGGAGAGATAATTCTGCTATTTGTGTATTTTTACATGCATACAGGTGTGTATGCAAACACAAGGCTATGTTAAGTGTGGTTTGTGGATGGCAGCAGCTGAATTAACCATTAGCTGGGGGCTGTCAAAAAACCAGGCTTGGTCCCATCCCAGATTTGTTAAATCTGATCCTCTGGAGTGGAACTTTAATAGCTGATATGCTCAAATTTAAGAAGCAAGACTTTAATCTGTAATGGCATGCATTTAGCACACTTGCAAATCTGTGGGGAAAAATAAGTACCTAATTTCTACAAAGACTAATCATTTAAATCATTAATCTTTGAAATGCCTTCCCAATTAAACTCCATTAAAATATAGTTAAAGGACTTAATAACTCATCTGGCCATCTATCAGAAGCAAAAGGCAGGAAAAACAAGTCCTACAGTGGATGCATCATAATCCTCTTTTCTAAACATCACACTTGCAGCAAATAAGCATTCAGTGCAGAACAATATGAAAGTGTGTTTGTCTTTGAATTGCTCCATCAGAAAACACAATCTCTTGATTTTCCTTAACAAGGCAGTACAGCACAATCTGGATAAACCAGGCACAGGAGAACAAATGGTAAAGTTTGCATTCGAATCACAAGACTGTAATTTTTATATGAAAACTGCAATGAGAAGATCATGTTCACGTTGTCTCCAAAGGATGAAATTGCAGTGGAGCGTCACTCAGACATGGCACAGTAGGGTATGTTCTGCACGGCTTGGAGGAGGGACCTTCAGTTTCATGTATCCAGGATACTGCCCTCAGGATACCCGGTGCTTTATAAGGTAATAGTCTACAGAGTTTCCAAAAATCGGTCACACACAGCGCTGCCCAAGTAAATGAGGAGATGATGGACACCATTCATCCTTACTGAGAAAACACATCGACTGACTTCAACCCAAGAAGTAGCATCAGGAGAGTAAAGTTTGATATAAATACTCAAAAAAGATATAAAAAGGCATGAATAATTAGCAAGGTTACGCTTACTCATAAGACAAAATACCTCCTCTTTCTTCTTTGCCTGTGCATTAAAGAACAAAGATATCATAAAAGGAAAAGAGATCTGGGGTCCTTTCACATTCCAACTGTAAAAATAAAAATAAATCAACCCAGGTGAGCCCCAATGTGATCATGTGATCTAGGGGAAGCAGGTGAAGATAACCAGTAACAAGAAAATAAAGCCAGTCCCTGATCAAGGTGACCATCTGTGGCTTTTTCCCTCTCTTCTGTATTTTGGTGTCTTTCTCTTGCCCTTTTCATCCTTCCATTCTGTAGCTTTCTAATTATGATCTCTGTGAAAGCCAAATAGAAAATGAAGCTGATGCAAAAATCAATTTAGTTTCTCATCAGGTATAGGAAAAAAAAAGGTGAAACTAATTGACGCCCCAGAGAGTTTAACTAGTCCTATCATACATATGCATTTGAGATGGTAACAGATCTAGCCAGGTGGTGCTCCCTAGCTCTCCTGAATTGGTGTGCTATTTCTGTAGTGTCCGCAAAGAAAATTTCCTGTTTATAGGCTGCGACTCACAAGAGCAGTGGCAAATCTTAGATGCGAATGGTGAATTTCTATGAATAAATTCTTTATGAAGAACACCAGAAATTATATTGCAGGAAGGAATTCAGAAATCCACTAGACAGTGCTGGACAAAACTTTAATATGCAGATAAATCACCTGATCTTGCAAAATGCTCATTCTAATCCAGCAGGTCTGGGTAGGGCTCAGGATTCTACATTTAGAAACTGGTCCAGGAGATGCCAATGCTGCCTGTCTACATGTCACATTTTGGCAAGCACTGACCATGGAGATACCGAGAAGCAGGTAAGGAGGCTGATCTAAAGCTACTGACAAGCCAGGAAGTGTGGACGGCCTACAGAGAGGGAGGAGGTGGCATGCGCGTGCGCGCGCGCGCACACACACACACACACACACACAGACACCTCACACCGCTACCAGGGCAGTAAGTGAAGGATGACAGTCTCTGCTCTCCTTCTGGCCTCCTGGAGACAATATGAGTACACTGAAGAGAAAATTTTGTAGAAAGACTAAGAGATTTATAGGCTAGAAGGTGGACAGTGAGCATGCCATTGCTAATAGAAAGGGAATTTCTTCCATCATTATCTATTCCAATTTGACACTCCATCTATTGATTTTTGCTCCGCTGATTGGTTCTCAGGTTACTCTGCTGGGTTCCCTTATCAATTCAGAGAGTTTTATGGTGGACTGTTATTGGTATGGGGGTAGATTGTGGACATATGCAAATACAGAGACCAAGCCCATCTCCTTTCCAGCATTTTTTCTTTCTTGTCCTCTTTCATGACCCAGGGGTGAGCACTGGCGTGTTGAGATGACACAGGTAAGGCATTTTGAAAATGTTAAGTTCTCATCTTTTGGATCATAGAGCTTACATTCCAAGGCCTGTTCCTTTCTTGAGTTATTTCTTTCCCCTTTCGATATGGTCTTTGAAGTCCTGAGCATGAGAGGAGTTGTTGATGGTGGGGAAATTTAAGGGAGAAGGCAGCAGTCTAAAGGAATGCAAGGGACTAGCAGAACATTCCCTGAGTTCAACAACTTCTTCAAGAAGACGCAAAATTTTGCCTATCAGTTGTATCCACTAGAACAGGACAGGAAGGAAGAGACTCAGGGTAGACAATTTTATTGAAAATAAAGACTTTGCACTTTCCTGAACTGGTTCTATCAGTCCCACTCCAACATTCAGTGTCTCTTTACGTAAAGAAGCCTATCAGAAGAAAATATGAAAACAAAAAGGATACAAACAACCCACAGTAATAGTGACCAATAAATGCTTGTCTGAGGTGGGAAAGCAAGAAAGTATCAGGGGTGTGGTTTCAAAAAGTCATTAAAGTCAATATAAAGACTTATATGGTTCTTAAAAGTAAAAGTTTAAAGTTTTTAAAATAAAAGATAAAGAACACTTAGAAATTACAAGAGTGGATTAGATCAATGAAAAGAATCCATAAAAGGAAGTGTGACAGGTAAGAGCCAATGAGAGCAACTGTTTCTGTATTCAAACAAGAAGGCCTCTGCCTAACAGATGCCTGGGTGCCAGCATTTATCTCAGTGCACACGAGAGGCCTTATTTCAACAAGTGACAAATGTACAACGTGGTAGGTTTTCTCCTACTACTGAAGAAGCTTCCCTGTTTAGTAGGAAGCTGGCTTCCTGCCAGCTCACCAAATTTAAGATGGCCAAAGAACCAAAGTATATGAAGAAGTAGAGGGAAATCAAATAACAAAAGGAGAAAGAAGGAAATAAAGCAAGCGATTTAACTGGTGAGCAATTGTGGCATAAGAATATGGATAATATCTGGATAAAGAGTATGGACACAGTATTCATGTGACTAAAAACTAGTGGAGCAGAAAAACTTGAAATGTTTTCAAGTAAAATAAACACTATTGTAATGGTACCAAAGAGATTATTTACAAGTGGGAGCACCTGTGTAGATATATGGACTCCCTTTCCTTTTGGCATGGATGCCTTTATACTTTGGTTAGAACAGTTTCTAAAGTGGGACTCCATGAATGAGAAGGCCCCGAGCCTCCCCAAGAAATAAAAACAGAAGAACTCTGGCAAAGATTGACGAGATTTTACAAAGTAGTGAGCCACAAACTACCTGTTGTATTTTTTGAGGCAGTATCTCACATGTGGTGTGATGCTGTCTTTTCATTTTTTTTCTCTCTCTCTTTTTGCAGTGCTAGGATCAAACCCAGGGCCACACACATGCTAAACATGTGCTGTACCACTGAGCCAGACCCAAAGCTGTCTTTTATAACATTTTCTCTAAATGGTATGATGATTAACTTGAATTATTTTGAAAGAAAAATATATTGTCCATATCTCACTCAAACTTTTCTTATTTATTTGTTGAAAAAAATAGGAATTTTCTTTTTTGGATTAACAAGATCTTTGATGGATTTTGCTGAAAAGTTTTTGTATGTGTAAAGAAAAAATACAATCATTTTAATTATAATAAAAATTGCAACCTTTATTCTTTCCAAAATATTTTTCTCTAGTGCTTAAGCAAAATTTGTCAACCAATTTTGGTTGTTAAGTGAACATGTTCTAAAATTTGCTCTAGGCTTGTTATAAAAGTAAAAAGTAAAATTGTAACCCGCAATCCAATTGGCCTGATACAATATTTTCACCCAGGAATTCAAGTGCTGTGTTGGATGTCAAAATATCCTATTTGAACCTACACGTTTCTCTTACATGCAATCAACTAAAGGACAAAACTAAAGTTTTCCAGTCCATGCAAAAGTATGAGTTAAAGTTAACCATGGAGAATCCAACTACAGTGTGGTAAACTCAGTCCACTCTCTTTCATTTACTGAGATTGGGAGAAAAACAAGTACCTTAAATGTCATGTTGCAAAAACATAGACACATCTAATAAAATAAATATATTAGAAAATTCACACAAACACACAGAACCAGAGTGACACGTCACAGCGAGAAACCAACAAAAAGCCATGTGCAAAGCTAGCGTGAAGGAAGCATACAGACACATGGGCAGCAGCTGATTTTTGCACCTGGTCAGGCCATCATGGAAAGATCAGCAGGTGAGAAGCACAGCGAATAAGGATGTGGGATGCAGGCATGCAATGAGGACGCAGAAAGAGGCGAGCCACTGCACACAGACTGTATGGAGTTAATGTATGAAAAAGCTTACTTCATTTAGAAAGCTCACTAATTGGTCTACCGTTAAATAATCAGTTTTGTCTCCATTGCTGAAAAGAAATTTATTAGAAAAAGTAAGTTTTTGTATATGATGCTACAGCAGGTACGATTTACATGTTGACATTTGTTGATGATAATTCTAAACTTATTTTCTAACCCTAAAATAGTGCTGAATTCTTAAATGGCCAGAGACTGTTGGTAAAGGGGAAAAGCCCAACAACATTAATGACAAAGGAAACGAAACACTCCCGCTAGGTCACAGAAAAATGTCTGCAATTGTTTAGCATTATCAAAAGATGTTATTTCAAAAACAACATGTAAGTCATCCATTTGAAATAATTGGAATGAATGGACTTTTCAACAACATATTAACATTCCAAATTGAATCTAGTTAGTTCACATAATGGGTTAATACCTAAAGGAGCAGGTTAAAATTGTAGGTAGTTAGTAAAGCCAATGCCAGGGGGAAAAAGTTCCAGATGCCGCAATTAATTTACACTAAAGTTTCTCAAAACCTGAGTGAACTTTTACACTGATCGACTGAGGGGTGAAAGTGTAACCCTGACTACAAATTCCTCCTCCTCCTACCAACACTGTGCTAAAATATCATGGCAAGGAGATGTTTTAAACATCCAAAAGGACAAGAATAATACTTATTGACGACTTTCTCTGAATTGGAACTTACATTTTTTTAAAAAGATCTTCTATATCTGTCCGAGGACAAATCTTTTGTGTAAGTTCATAGAACTTTTCATAAGTAAAAGCAGCAGGCTCAATTTCATCATTCTGTAAAGAATAAGAGTGTCATAAATCATAGAACTCTTTTTTTTTTTGTATTGGGGACTGAACTCACACTCTCACGCTTGCCAGGCAGGTGCTTATGCTGCTGAGCTAAATCCCTGGCCATAGAACTCTTTTTCTCCTTAGAGGCAACACTCTGCAAGGTCACAAAGCAAAGTCTTGAGCACTAGCCACCCTGGAAACCCGCCGATCTCTGGGCCACCTTGCTGTGTCCCAGTATCTGTAAACAAACACTTTTAGTTACCACAGCATCTGGCTACAGCTGGGCTTCTCTGGGCAACACCCAGAGAACAAACACAGACACACAATTTTTCCATCTCTCTTTGAGGGGGAAAAGCAAGTGTCTGTATAGAGGATGCTGAATCAGTCATGCTCAGTATTTAATTATGCTTATTTCATGAATTTTCAGAAGACCAAAGAAAGGAGCCTAGAATGACTATCTAAGATTTGACTTACACTGAGATAATCTGATTCAAATAGGACTTGCTAAAGATACCATGGTCTTAAGTTTTTCTTCCAGTCTATACATTAATTTCAATTATTTAAAATCTAAATATTCATACACACAAATGATTAGTTGGGGAAGGGGTGCTTTATGAAATAGTGCAAGGCACCTCCAGGAAACGCATTTGTTAGTTACTTGTTCACGCTGACATGTGCATGATTAAGGCACTATGACTAGTCCTCACTAAAATAGGTTCCATGAGCTGTGTAAAAAACAGCCCAGCTTGTAACTCCTATCTTAATAAAGTTGACACAAATAATCTGGAAGTAAACTAGTTGAATTTTAAAACACGAAGGTTAAAATGGTCAGAGAGACGGAAGAAGACAAAATTTGCTGTATATAGTTCAGTCTAATTAAAATCAGCAATATAAATAATTTAGCTTACAACACATGAGAGCACAAATAAAGCTGGTTTTAGAAACACATTAAGTCAAGGAATACCTTTCCACTTGGAAGACCTAACTCCTTGAGCGCTTGAAAGATCACTTTTTCTGTTTTCCCCGATGCAAAGGTTCTAGTAATACTAGGGTAACAAAGAAAGAAAGAAAGAAAATTTCAAGTTACTCCTAATTCTGATTTCTTTGACCCAAAGATCCAGGTGCTCCTAGGAACGGTGGAACTGGGGGGAAAGAAAAAGAAGAGTAAAACTACTTTTCATTTGTAGAGGTCGTCATTGCCCAAACTAGCTCTTCCCATGTGCTTCATTGCTGATTCTGCTACTGATGGAACCTGATTCTAAAACAGACTGTCCCTTTGGTGTTGGTGAACTTAAGGAAGCAGAGGGGTACACAGTGTTGGACACAAATTGCTGCATTTTGGCCCTAAGAAATTACTTCCATAGGGAAACACAGTGTAGCAGACACTACAGTAGCTGTAAAAGAAAACCTCAGGTAGACATTATCTAGAATTGGAGGAAGAAGTAGCCTGTAGGCCTGAGCTTGGGCTCTGGTTGCTACAGTCCTGGTTTTCATGCTGACTACAGCTGGGACATGTTGTCAGACAGATTTTGATTTTGTTTTCATTGTAAGCACTCTTGAGCCACTCTTGTAACACCAACCACCTCAAGGAGCAGGTACTTTATTATGACAGTGACAGGTCGGGGGGTATGACAGTTAATCATCATAGACTGGCTGTGTCACAAGGTGTTTCTAGAACCACTGGCATCTGGGATAGCAAATGGGGGAGACCTGTCCTGTCTGTGAGTCCTATCCCACAGGGTGGGGAATCTAGATAGAACAAATGCAAAGAAGATGGATATCCATTAGCACATTGTGACTCTGCTTCTTGGCCACCATGAGATGCGCAGTTGCCCCCGGCCACACCCTTCCACCATATTCTTTCTGCTGCACACAAGCCAGGCAACATGGGCTGTAATCTAAGCACATGAGACACAACAAACCTCTTCTTTCTAAACTGTTATTCTCAGGGAGTTTGTAACAAGGACAGAAAGCTGACTGGCATGGTGTAGGAACAATTATTCAGTAACATAAAAGAGTCTTGGTAGTATCCTGAGACATGATATTTCCAAATAGCCTCAAAAGTGGTACAGTGAGCATCACAGCCATCTAATGTCCAACACTTTAATGTGCAACACCTTGTGCTGTTGATACAGAGAGTTTCATTATAAATGTGTCGATGATGCATAGCATAACGGATACCAAGGGAGGAACCTAGAACCCAGTCCCCTAGAACCCAGTCCTTGGCTGTAACCTGTACCTTAGACACCAAAGGAACCTTTGTTTACTCCCTGCTTGGAAGCCTAGGTAATGTGTTACCATGACTTTGGAGACTTTACATGTGAAAGTCCAGCTTTCATTTGAAGATGGAGCTTACTTTATCTGCAAAGGTCAGCTTAGGAACTCATACTAGTGAGTTCTCAGCAGCACCTCATGCCCAGGCTTTTCATACATTGCTTCATTCTTGTTAAGTGGAAGGCAGGCCCCAAAGCACTGACACCCAGTTAATCTTAATGAGTGGGAGAAAGCACCACTTTAACTGTTGAGTACAACTTTCCAAAACAGACTGGAAGTAGCTTTAGATAAATGAATTACTGTTTATTCAAAGCTTTATTGTTTCATATTACATCCAGCACTCCATGAAGGAGTACATTTTGAACATTGCTTGAGATAGTTGTGTTCAATTAGAAGGAAGCTTATGCATCTACTGACATGGCGGAGAATGGGTGTTTGACATCAAATAAACTGATTAACAGATTTCTAATATAGAGGTGATTTCTAATATAGAGGTTCCTGCATCCGTATTTTCTCACATCTCAATAGTTAGTGCAATTTTATGCACTAACTGTATTGAGGTAAGATGGAATTTACCCTGCATTTTAAATTTAGATGAAAGCAGCTCTTCGGTGTGTCTTTCTTTTGAAAGGTATGTTTTAAGGTCATAACTGCACATGCACAAAGGATCAGGCACCTGTAATCGGGAGGAAAATCTCTGTATGGCACATTCAAGGTTATCCCAGATAGTCCATGCCTCTGTTAGGTTTTGATGGGCCCAGAATGAGACAGGAACTGAGCAATACGGTCATGGGTGTAGCAAGTGTGAACTGAACCTCAGCACTACGGGAATGGATCAATATGTGGAAATGGAATCTTCGGTTAGTGCTTGTACAGGTGCCAACAAATCAAACACGGAAGAAGAGTCTTGGGGGAGAAGGAAGAAGGCATACGGGAGGCAAGGAGGCTCACTGTTCAGTTCCATCTTTTCATGAAGGGACTTGGCTGGGCAACTGCACCACAGATTTGCTTACCTTATTATACAAGAGACATTCCCTACTCAGGATGGAAAATGGGAGCACATCAAGGAGACCATTTCTCTGGGGCAGGGTCTGCTTCCTTTGTCTGATGCACCTTTCTGAATGCATCATTCTTGACTCTTTTCATGGATTCCCTTGGGAATGTAGAGCAGGGGGAGGAGAGGCCTTGGGGGTGCAGGTGAATTATTTGGTGAATTATTCCAAAAAGATGCCCTTTAACCAAGGTCCTTAGGGAAACCTTGATCACAGTCTAATATTACAAGTTATATAATATGGTACACACTACCATATTATATAAGGCAGGGGTGGTATGCATTCGGCTCCTCATGTGCTGCCCCTGCCCACTGTGTACGTCTTAGTGCTTCACACGACAGCCAACGGGAGTTCAATGAGACTTTGGAAAATCAAAATAAGCCACCATCCCTTCCTGAGAAGGGTTATTACAAGAGCAAATGCTCTTCATTTGTGTCCAGTCCTGCTAGAATCCTGGTTAAACTCTGTATTGCAGGGGATCTTTCAAGTGACTAAGGGAGCAATGGCCCTAGAAACTACAGGAGTCCCACTCTTTGCTTGCCTACCTAAGGGTTGCAGGATATACAAGGGTTTTTAACACGATCTTCTTTCTCCTCGCATTTTTACCATTGGGCATTAAGGTAAGTGGGGTTCATTTTGGCAGAACTGTACATGCATATAATATCTTTTAAAATCATCCACCCATCTCATCTCGTCCCAGCTTTCCTTTAATTTCATGATTTGGGGGGGGGTTCAATGTTTACCATTGTTTAATCAATGCTTAAACATTGTTTAATCAGTGTTTAATCTTCTAATAAGCCACAGAAAGCTGGAAAGGAGTGAGGTCTCTGCTTGTAGAATCTGACACTCCTGTAGGGAGCCAGGCTTTTTAGGTCTCCGGGACATGGACAAATAATACACAGTGGGGTTCCTGTGACCCCACCTGAGGTTTCAGGCCTAGGTTCACCCTACTGCTCCCTTCATGATCTGCTCTAGCTACTCTCTGAGTCCTCTATGGCCCAACTCTAGCCACTGGGTCCTCCCTCAGGTCACAAGAGATGAGAGATGGCAAAAGAAAGGGGTTGTTTTCAAAGCTTTGGTCAGAATGGTAGAATAATCTGAGGGTGAGTTTGTAAATCTGACAAATAAACAATCAGACTGCCTATGATTATTTTTGCTATGTGATCAAAAATGCAGTAAATGTTTAAACAGAACAAAATTTATTACAATAAAAGACACATTGCCATTAACTCCCCTCAAAATACTCTCTTTCAGTTCAAACACACTCATCTCATCATTCTTGTTGCTTTCTGAAGCAGTTCTGGAAGTCTTCTTTCATGTCAGTGGCACCATCCTGGCCTTTTTGATGCCCTGAGTCAATTCAAAATGTTTACCTTTCATCATTAATTTAACTTGGGGGAAGAGCCAGAAGTTGCTTGGTGCCAGATCTCATGAATAAAATGGATGAAGACACATCACAATGTTTTTATGAGCCTGCCTTTCTACTGGGCGGCACTGGGTAGCAGCATTCACTACATTTTTGTCCACAGCTTATAAAGACTTACAGACTTACAGGGTGTGTTCCGAACTGCTTCAGTAAGTGGGAAGAAGAATGGGGTAACTGCGTCTGAAGTCTGAGGGAGTGTTTTGAGTGTAATTTGTGGCAATGTCTCTTTTACTGCAAAATTTTAAAATATTAAACATTCATCTTATTTTTTCATCCATGACTTGTACATAAAAGAGTAAAGAGGGAAATAAGGAGTGAGGCTTTCCCTCATCTGTCATTCCTACTATTTCCTGGACATTAAATTTCAGTTTACTGCTGAAGAACAGGGTCCTTCCCCCAGCTCTATAATGCTTACAAAACCAGGTTCCTTTTAACGTGATGTACACTACATTAAGAGCTTCCATTTTTAAAACTCCAGAGTGATAGTGATGAAACAGTATTTTAAAACTGTTTACACTTCATTAAAACATTCAGAACAATTTCCATGTCACCCTTGGCAGCTCCTCTACCAGGAGAGTTTTCCACTTTTTCTTTCTTTTTTTTTTTTTTTCTTTTTGGCTTGGCTTTCTCCATTAGCTTTTCACAAACTGGCCCCAGTCACAGATGTCTTACGTCAGACACCTGTAATTACTGGCAAACACCAGAGTCCAGATCAAAGACAGCTAAAGAAGATGCCAAAATAGGTTATTTTACCAAAAAGTAGGTAAGTTTTGCATCTGAACAGGATAGATCAAGATTGATGCAATCAGAAGAGGCTTCAAGGTTGTATATCGATGGCTCAATTAGTAAGACACACAAATGAAATCAGAACTGCACCTTAGAAGCACTTTGGTCACAATATATGTATTTCTTTTTTTTAATATATGTATTTCTGTTTTGTCCATTTCTTGAACTTAACTTGGCAGAAGAGGCAGGAGAGTAAGTAAGGCATGATGAACAGATCCAACTTATATCTCCAATCATTACATTGCTAGTTGTATTCTGTAAAGTCTGGACTTAATACTTCGAAATTGATTTTAAATAAAAATGGTTTATCTATACAGCAATAGCTGCAGGGTGTTGGGATACATTAAAATAATGATCCTGCTATTGAGAACAGAACAAAGAGCTTTGAAACAGAGGGTCTTTGCCAACAGCCATCAGGCAAGCATGTTAACCGGGCTTTTTTTAAACTTCTAAAGTAGACATACAATGGACTTGCTAGTAATTTACTAATTAAAAAACCTGGGGAAGGTTATATGTGGATTTGGGGTATGCAACCCGGTAAGCTCTCATACAAGGTTAAATAAAAAGAACATTGTATGAAGGGGGTCTTTTTCATGATTTCTACATTTTCTCTTTTCTCATAAATATTTCAGTCATGTGACATGCATATTTTAGTTTGTGATTCTTATAATCTATAAAATTAAGACAAATGATTCTAGGATAATCCTGTTCAATGCGGCAAGAGTGATGTCAAAAGACACAGGCATGCAGGGGATGCAGGATGGAAGTTTCACACCAAAAGGAAGCTGCTAGGCAGGAGAGAAAAAGGAGCTGCAGGTGCCAAAGGCGACCAGCATGTCACTGCTCAACTGTGTCTCCATAAATGCCCTGCACTTGGTGACCTGCTGCCTCGTCTGTGACAGATGGCGCGATTCCAAGACAAGATCCACCAGTGGTTCGAGTTTGCTTCTTTGTTTAAGTGGTGTCCAGAGAAGACAGCAGCATGAACCTGAGTCTGGAGCAGCCTGGAAGAGTGGGTTGGTACCTGGAAGTCTGTGTTTGAATGATATCGGGGCCTTAGACTCCTGAATCCAACACTCTCCTGGCTGCATGTGGACAGCTGAGGCTCTGGGGACCAGCCCAGCCTCTGGGATTTCCACCAACAAACACCATGCAAAATGAGCCTGGAGAGTTTGGCAAAGGAATCCCAGTGCCACCATAACAAGACTTACCAACGAAATACACAGACTCTTAGGAAACCCTAAATCTTGGAAGGAGATTGAGAACCAGAAAAGGGGTTCATGGAGACTCCTCGGAGTAAAATGTGCCAGGTTAGCTGTTAAAGAACACATGGGGAGGATGTATCCAGTTCATGTCCTCTTCCTTTGTGATTCCACCTGAGCCTTACTGCTTTTTTCTCCTTGGGTTGCTAATAACTTGCCAAGGTAAGAGAGGAAATAGCAGCTCTGAAGGATGTGTGGTGGTGTAATCCTGACCTAATCCTAGTAGTTTGGCACGAGGGGGAGAAGTCTTTGAGGGGTTGGGTCACAAGGGTGGAGCCCTCATGAATGAAGTTAGTGCCCTTATGAAACCTCAGAGAACTCTCCACCTCTCTTTCTGCAATGGAAAGGTACAGTTCGAGGCAGCGGTGTGTCCCCTGGAAGAAGTGCCTCACCCTTTTTCAGAAGGGAATGTGCTGGCCCTTGAATTTCTGATTTCCAGTCTCCAACAGAATAAGCTTCCTTTGCTTCTCAGCCACCCAGCCTGCAGGACTTTACTCCAGCACCTAAACTAAGAGAGCACTGCCTGCCTTGAGCCCCAGATGCCCAGCATAGTTATGATTGAAGGCACAACCCAGGGGCAGCCCACTTCCCAGGACAGTCCCCACGGTGCCACCACTGATACACAGTACTCTGAACTTGTAGCTGGTGGATCCTCAGGTAAATAGGCAAGAGAAACTTAAATCCAAAAACCCACTTGCTTGAAAAATTTAAAAAAATATATAATGCTACCTTTATGTGTATTATCAGAATTAGTTACCTGATCGGAGGCAAAATGTAATTTTTACAAACCAAAAAGAGCATTTGACCAAGAGATTCTAATGAAGCTTCCAGAAATATTTTAAAGGCAAATGGTAAACAATACTTATAGAGGCCTCCATGGTTTGGAATCATGAAAGTAAATCCAGGGCATGAGGGTTGGCCAAAACTGGCTGACTTACCTCCTCACTGGAATTTTGCCACTGGGGTTGGTCATAAACGCCAATTTCATCCAGCTGGAAAACAACAGCAAACAGCATTGTTTGGATTTCTTGGGATGAACAGCTTTAAAAGAAAAGTTTACTCAAACCAACATCTGCTCTAACAATCAGAGACAATGATGTGGTATGGAATAAATTCAGGGCTGTCAGATTTAGTAAACAGAAATACAGCACTCACTGCTAGATTTGAATTTCAAATAAGTACCATAACATTTTTGTGCAAGTATGCCCTACGTAAAATTTAGACCATGTAATAAAATATTATCTGTTACTTGTCTGAAACCCAAATTTCATGGAGATTGCTATATTTTCATCTGGCAATTTTAGATGAATGAAAGATGGATCCTGCCCTTGATTACTGCTGTTTAATAATGTAATAAAGTGACAGCAAATACAACTACACCAATGTCAGCCAGCCATCTCCTGGGGACCCTTGAGGACTCAGCCCTCCCAGCTCTCACTACTATTTGTGGGCACCTCCCTTAACCTCCAAGGGCAAGGACAAGTCATCGGAATGATGAGTAGCTCTGCTCTCCCTGGGCTTCAGGACATATGAGGACACAGAACATTTATTGCACTTTGGCGTTCTTAGCTAATGTCTCCCATGATCAACATTTCTACTCAGTAACAGTCTAGTAATTTGCAAAATATGGTGACTTAGTAAAATTTGTCTTAAATCAAGTTTCCCAGAAGAAAAAGTATCTACTTGTTTATACGCATGTCTGGGGGGCAAAACAGGTCATAGCTGCACAGAGGGCTGGGAAAATGGTTAGGTGAGTTTGTAATCTGAGCTAAAGCTTTAACCTTTCTTGCATGATACGCAGTAGCCTTGGTGACACAGACACTGCCCTTCTGTGTGCCGTTTTAGCCTGTCCTTTGCTGTGGGCTTCCTCCAGGGAAGAGAGACATATCCTTCCCATTTCTCAGATGACAACTCTCTGGAGAAATGGGCAAGCTTGAGCAGCAGGTAGCTGGTTGAGTACCAGGGTCACAAAGGGACCTAGACAGGGCACCCTAAGATCTGGTGTCTGGATATGGATGTTTGGGCCAGGCAAATATAATGGAGCCTTCTAAAAGTTACTGAACCTTTCGGACTTTTGGTCCCTGGTGTTTTAACATTGAGGGGGAGAAAAGAGAAAACAACAGATTTCTTTTTAACAAACTATGCCATGGTAATTGCTGAGGAAAAGTCAGAGCAGCTCTATAGCAAACAGGCATTTACAAGCCTCCATAATGTTCCTTCACTACAAGGACAGTGAAAAAGTCAGAAGGGTCCTGTAAAATTAAAATAATCGGTATTTCATAAAGAAAGAGTGGGAGTTATGCGGTAACAGCAGCCAGCCTTCTGCTGAGGACCCAGGAGGCGCTTTCCAGTTTATCCACAGGACAGTTTTCATTCATGGATGGGGAAAGGGAGCCTAAGAATTCACCTGATAACATCTAAGCTGCGAGAGTCAGTCCACTCTTTCACATTCCTGCTGAATGACCAGGAGGTAAGGACTCAAAGTGCCCGTGGACTGGCCTGTTGGCTTGTGCGTGCCAGACCAGGTTTTGAGATGCAGGGTGAACCCCACCATTTCACCACGTCGTTGTTTTCAGCCCCCTCACTGCTGCCTGCCAGTAGCCCAGGAGACCAAACAGCTCCACCTTGTCCCAGATCACTGCTTTTCACAACCGCACAGCTGACTTGGGTATGAGTTCTGCTTGAGGCATTATCATGTCACCGTGGAAGATCAATTTGGGTAGGGCTCAAATCTCCTGCTGTAGTATCCTTCTGGATTTTAGACACAGTGAACTGGGTAAGGCCATTGGATCCTAGATAATCTCTGACTGATTGAATCCGTGACTGCCTGCAAAAAGAGAAGTACTACACCTGGGGCCATGGCTTCTTTGGATGTTTCTACAAATGCCTCTCTCGGCGCTGTAGTTTTCAGTTTCATGCCATAGAGGTTGGACATACCCCAGCCCCAGCCACTGGTCCTAAGTATCAAGAGCTACCTATCAGAAGACTCAGTTTGGGGACACAAAAGCCAATGCTCATGGACCCCAGGATACTTGGTAACCAAGGGTAGTAGCTTTGAGCCACTGCCTTTTGTTACACATGGGTTTTTAGCTGTGCACCCTGATAGCGTATGTATTAGGTGGCATGAAGAATGCCGATGCGTGCTGGTCAACTCATCCTCCTCCGAGATCAGGAGTGTGGAAGGAAATGCACTCAGGTATTGACCTGACTTCGTACACAGAGCCTTCATCTCTTCGTTTGACCACGTGCTTCACAATTTCCCAGAACAAAGGCGAAACTCACTGTTTCTTGAGGCATGTCATTGGACTGACGTTGTTGGCCCTGAAGTTGTGTATGATCGATCGCAGGCCTTCCACCCATTGCTGAAAGAAGGAAAAAAATATTCTCAGTGAGTTAATCAGCTGCAGCCAAATATGGTGGCTTTTATTAGACAGCCTGTATCCATTTTGTATAATGAAAACGTAAACTCTTCTTCTATCTCCCTCCTGCCACACAGCCATCTACATTATGCATGCTCATATTTTATCCTTTAATAAACAGCTTTCATCCTTTCCATGGCGATAAATGTGGCACCCACAGTGCCATAAAACACTGGGTTGCCACAAAGAAATGTCATCCACTGATTGACTCGTTAAGCCTTTTATTTGCAGCCTGGTTAAATACAATTGCTCTTTCAAATACTGGCAGTCTCAGTTCTTTCTTCACAACATATACAACACATGATGATATAACCTGTCCATTCCCATTTTAGAGGATGAATGCATAGGGATTCTTCCACTGTATTGTGTGATTCTTTCCATCTGGGTTTGTTACGTATTTCACCTGTCTATGTTTCCCAGCAAAGCCTTAAAAATGAAAGAGCCCTTGCTCTCCAGGGTGCCCAGAACAAGCAGTGAAGTGCTCAGATAATTTCTGTATAAGGCTTGGGCCTCCATCGTACATGCCATCACTCTGTGGATTTACAAGGAAAAGTGAAGGATGATCAAGCATGGCAGTAAAAGGGCATTTTACTAGAAAAGGCTAACCCATGAACTAAGGCCAGTTCTGCTCTTGGATGCATTTGCTGGTGCCAAAGAATGCCATAGAAGAACCCACTCTTGGTAATATGCTCTGTAGCAAACAGAACTGTGACCCACACACCAGCTGGTTCAGTATCTTCTTAGATTTATAGCCTGACCACTTAAGTTTCTAAATCAGTGCTGAGAAAGGGAAAATATTTTGGTATTAGCACTGTTCACATACTGCTGTTTAAATTGTGTAAATACAAACTTCAGTGTCTCAGTTGTGTAATCACATATAAGTGCTCAAAAGCCAGCCTGGGGCTGGTGGCTACCATACTGCAGAGTGAGATAAGAAGTATTTCCATCATCACAGAAGTTTCCATCATCACAGAATACAACGCTGTCCAGTATTACCAGGTTTAATATGGTCAAACAATTTAACGCTTGCAGGATGACAACTGAGCTACCAGTGTCTGTTTTTTTTTTCACTTTCTTTTAATTTTAATATTGGTAGAATAGATATAACCCTAAATTTACCATCTCAACCATTTTTAAGTCAACAGTCTAGTGGCCTTCTACACATTTTGCTTGCTGTGAAACCATTACCACTATCCATCTCCACAGCTATTTCCATCTTAAACTCTGTACCATTAAAAAAAAAAAATAACTCCCTATCTCTCTCTCCCCTCAGCTCCACCATTCCATGTTCTGTATCTAGGATTTTAAACTCTCAATAGCTGCAATGAGGACAATCATTTTGCAACTGGCTTTTTTCTTTTAGCACACTGTCCTCAAGGTTCATCTATGCTTTTAGCACAAGCCAGAATTCCCTGCCTGTGAAAGGCTGAATGTTACTCCACCATATGCATAGTCTACATTTTATTTATCCCTTCTCCTTTCAATGAAAATGCGGGCAGCTTCCACACTGTGGCAACTGAGCAGTGCTGCTATAAACACTGATACACAAATAATCCCTAGGTCCACCTTTAAATGCTTTTGGATGCCTACTTAGAAATGGAATTGCGGAATCGTACAGTAATTCTATTTTTAATTTTTTGGGGAATCACCATACCATTTCCCACATCAGTTGCCCCACTTTATATTTCCAGCAACAGTGTACGCGGTTTGTCCTTTTCCCATATGCTCAACAACACTTGCTGCTTTCTGCGTTTGTTCATAGGAGCCACTCTGGTGAGTATGACTCAGTTTTTACCATCTCTTTACGCTCCAGTCCTTCCTCACAGCTTTCTGAGGGAAGAGCACAGAGCTCAAAGAAGTAAAGTCCCGTATGCAACTAGCACAGGCTATTTTGTGAGAAGTATAAATGGCACCTAAGGTCTCAGCGAGTATGACAGAAGTCAGGATTCTGAGAGAGGAGGAGGAAATAGAATAATGGCATTTAAGAAACACCCTGCTTACTTTTAATCAGCAGACCTCTCTTCCTGTCAGGCTAAATATGGACCACAAGTCCCTGAAGATTATCAAATATCCTGTTATTGGCCTAAAAAACCACAGGCCCACACAAGCTTCCCAAGAGCAGACAGAAAAAGCACAAATAATTTGGTTGGCATTAACATGGAAGTATTTTCTCAATCTGAAGGTTGTGACATGTTCCAAAACACAAAACAAAGCACACTGCTTCACAGGGCAGAAAGGTGACAATTTGGTGGGAAGGTTCATGTCTTGAGAAGTTTCTAGAAATAAATTCTAGAGACGGTGGACTTTGATGCGGCTTAAACAATGCTCATCCATCTTTTGCAGATGTAACTGTGGGTAAGAATCTTGTTTATCAGAACAGACCTTTGAGGTCCTCGCTCCAGGGACAGGGCCCAGGCTTGAGTTAGTAGCAAATGCCTCCAGGGTCCTCAGGGGCCTGAAAGGGCATTAGGAGGGAGCAGTTGTGACTTTTTTCTTTTTAGGATGATGGAAGCAAGGTCAAGGGTCCTGTCCAAGGTCACAGAGCAGCTGGTGCGAGGCAGAGGGGCAGTAAGCACTGCTGAGCTAATTAACCCTATGTTTTCCTGCTGGGGACATTTTCACCCAATGGCTTGGCCCCACTTCCCCTGTATGACATGGAAAAGAGGGCTTCAGACCTTTCCTCTTCTCTCTTACTGTTCAGGTCAAGTATACTTAGCATAGCGAAGCCAAAGGATGGTAGGGAAATGTTAACATTTCCTTTTTTTAAAAACAAAACAGATGAAATGCCAGCAGGTGTCAGTAGAGTCCTGGAAATCCCTAAAAAAGTTTCACCGGCAGCGATCGCCTATCAACTTCTCTGATCAGATTAGCTGAACCCAAAGGACGACAATTTAGGTATATTTACACTTTTGAAATCCTGAAAATAAGCAGGCATGGTAACCATCTACAATATGCCCAGGAGGTCAGACCTCAAGCCATTTGAACACGTACACTGGCACAGTGGGGCCAGGCTATTGAGATGACTCCCGCCATGTAGGATGGCTTCCTCCTGGTCCAGCCCTCCTGAGTGGATGGGAGCACCTGGAGATAGGCAAGCACCCAGAGACAAGCAAGCACCCCAAGGCAGGCAAACACCAGGGCCTGGAGTCAGGTCTCCTGTCCAGATGGGTACGGCATGGCTTTTCTCTTCCCCAATGGGCTGCAATTACTTCTCTCTCCCTCTCTCTTTCTCTCTCTGCTCTTCTCTTTCCTTCCTTTTTCCTTCTTCCTTTCCTTCTTTCCATTCTCCCTCTCCTCTCCACTCTTCTCTCTTCTTTTCTCATACATTTTGATCCATGTATAATGTTGTTTTGTTTTTATTTCAGTAACTAGCGACAAGAAAAAGTGAGGCCACATTCCCACTGGCAATTTTATGGTTGCTTCATTTCACCTGGCTATTATCCATTCAAATAATAAGACAAAAGATATACTGGAGGCATCTCCATTAAGTCTGCTTTAAAGTTAACTCAAAATCTGCTATTTAAAGTATTCCAGTAACCAGTGACACCTAGGAATTGCTCAGAGGCAAATGATCTCATTAGACCTACTGAATGGGTACCCAAGGGTGTTGAACAGGAGCCCAGTCATAAGGAACTTTTTAATGGGTGACTGTTTTGCGAATTTGTATTTAAGCCCCACTATTGTAAACCAATACAACTCAAAGAGATGATTCCCAGACCAAGAACAACGCATCCTGGGAGCTTCTTAGAAATGCAGTCCGGGTCCCAGCCCAGACCCACTACACAGAAAACGCAGTTTAACAAGACCCCCAGGTGATTCGTGTGCATGCTAGCTTAGGAAGCACAGGTCCAGCAGAGGAGCTTTTCAATGTGGCTTTTCCTTTGCCCAGCTAGAGAAGTCTGGGTTTGGCTTCTGTCTTAGTCCATTTGGGCTGCTAAAACAATGAACTAAATCAAAGAAATTTATTCCTATAGAAAGTTTTAAAGCTGGGAAGTCTAGGGCCAAGACACCAGCAAATCTGGTGTTGGGTGGGTGCTCATTTTCTGGTTCATAGATGGCACCTTCAAGCTATCTCCTCACATGGTAGAAAGAAAACTAGGCATGGCTCCTAGGGGGTTTACACTGAACTGGACTCCAACCTCTTTCTTTTTTTTTTTTTTTTTTTTTTTTTTTTTTTTTTTTTTTTTTTTGAGACAGGCTTGTTTTTGATTTCTCTTACCACACCCAGCCTGAACAAAATGGAAATTCTAACCTGCACAGGTAGGGGACTGAGGTTCACACTTCTTGTTTGTAGAAGAGAAGTCAAGATGCCACCAGTAGAGAGATCACCTTCCCTCTGTCTGAACTGTAAAAATAACTGGTCCATGAGGACGGCTGAAGTATTTAACACCTAGGAACTTCTTTGAACCATAACTCATACATTTTGATCGATGTATAATATTGTTTTGTTTTTACTTCGGTAAATAGAGATAAGAAAAAGTAAGGCCACATCTCCACTGGCAACTCTCGATGTGCCTCATTTCAGCTAGCAATTATCCATTCAAATAATATGCCAGGAATTTAGACAACTGGAAATACACTCATGACTCCTTTGACCTGTGGGTTCTTGTGAGCCTAAAGGGCACTGAAGAGAGGACACAACACCTGCTTCCCTGCGTGTGGGGCCAATCATGAAGCTTTGAATAAAGATTCCCAGAGGGTCTCATCTTCTCTTAAGACAGGATTCTTTCTCAAGAGCTTACACTATAAAATCACATTTCACAAATCTCTGCATGAATACTATTGGCAGAATAACTACACCTTAACATTAAACTAGAAATTTTGTTTGAGGAAGGCATTGAGGTTTTTGGCTTCCACAGCAGGTAGCCAGTGGCTCAGATTCTAACGCAGATACAAAATGTAGCTGCAACGCCATTCTAAGGGGTCTGTAAAAGCACAGCTAATGAAACTGCTTCTTTTCAAATAGCAGAAGGTGCTACTTGACATGAAATTGTCAGTATTTGACTTTGAGGGCAGGCTAAGCAGAAAAGATATCCAGCAGGTACATTGTTAAAAGAAAACTGTGGATAACATCAGAGAAAGAAATTAGAGGTTCCCAGGGTTTTCTGTTCATTGCAATCAACTGGGGAGCTTATGAGACTTTATGCAAGCCAGGATGTACCTGCAGAGGCTCTCATTAATGCCTGGAGTGTGTCTAGTCCATCAATCTACTTTTTAAATATTGCAGATAATTCTACTGTGAACCTATGATTAAGGACCATTGAACTAGATAATGTGAGCTAAATTTAGGTTAAGGCTAGTGTTTCTCAAACTTTAACACGTACTGGTTGGAGTCACCTGGAGGTTTTGTTAAAGTACAGATCTGGCACTTGCCCTGGAATTGTACATTCTTTAACAAGTTTCCAAGAAATGTCATGGGCAGCACTTGGGCCCTCTTAATTCCTATGCCCTGTCCACTCAGAAGCAGCAGGACTTGTACATTGTCTCTAGATAAACTACACATCTTGAGTTTTACTAAGAAGTCCACTGAGGGAAAAACAGGTTCATCTCCAGCATGCTAGTGATTCTCAAGAAGGGTCCTTTGATGCAGTTTATCAGGAGCTTCTGATATGCCAGTTCTCAGGCTCCATCCCCAGCTAAAGAGTCAGCAGCTCCAGAATGGGGCCTGTTCGCCTGCCCTTTTAAGAAACCCAGCAAGTGACTCTGCCACAATCTTTACAGCACACTGGTATCAGAGCACCTGCTGCTAACCAGAGACAAAGATAACTAAAGAGGATGTATAAGTAGCCTTTGGAGAAGGCATTTATCTTGTTTTGTTCTGAATCTATTGTATGGGGTATAATTTTGTATATAACAAATGATCTTTAGGTTTTTGATCCGAGTTTTGGGATGAGTGCTACCAACTGAGAAATTTCAAAATGAAATCCTTGTTCTCCAGTTCTGGATTAAAATTCTCACCCATACATTACACTACTGCTACCTCTCAACACGCCCACTATATTGCTAAAGTACTTTAAAGAAAGTTACAAGCATTATAAAACCAATGCAGATAGTCACAGTTGAGCTTGATTAAGAGGACGGGACACAGTCATAGGAAATCCAGGCACGTCTGACTCCCAGGATCCCATCTGGCTGTAGGGAGGGGGCCCAAAGGAAGCCTGCTGGAAGTAACAGCTCCTCCTGCTGGACCAGAGAGAGGTGCATGCCCCAGAACTGGGTACCTGACCAGAACATGTCCTGGGCCACCAAATGCCCAGTCATCAACCTGAAGCCCAAGGCTGTAGCCAGCACAGCAGTAGCTGAAATGGAGGCTGAAGGTCAGTGCTCTCAACATCTTGGTGCCCCATGGTATCTGGTTGAGGACTAAGACCCAAGAACTATGAAGCCCGGAGGCAGAAGCGGAAGGAGGAAAGACATGCTGGTAGAACATGCTCATCTCGGATGCTGCCTCCATCCTAAAACTGAATGGGCGCCGACCTCAACAAAGCTTGTAAATAAAAGATCAACTTCTAAACCGGTTAAGAAGAGACCAAGCACAAAACAGCAGGCACTGCATGTATGTCTACAAGGTAATAAGGTCAGTGTTGCCTGGGGAACAAGAGGCAAGCAGGGAGATCATGGTAGTGGTGACCATAAGAACAAATCAGTCCCAGCAGCCCGAAATTCTTGGTAACTACTGCCACAACAAGAAGAGTACAAGATAACAGCTGGTGAAGGATTTCACAAGTGCTAATGAAGCTAAGCTCCCGTCCTTGACAAGTCCAACTGAGGAACGCAGGATGGAGGTGAAAATCACCAGCCTGCGCTAACAACCAACAGAAAACAACTTCTGAAACTGGGGGCCAAGCAGCAAAGGAAGTTTTGCCAAAAAAAAAAAAAAATCAGTGGAGAATCAACTCTGTATTAATCGAAAAAGCCTGTGGGAGTTCAAAAATAATTCTCATAAATAAATTTTTCAAATTCCCAAAGAGAAGAGCCAGGGGAGAAGAGAGCAGGAATTGGGGACTTTCTTGTGATACAATCTGAATGTATTCCCGGTGATACAATTTTTCATCTGTTACGTTCTGTCCAGAGTGTAGTTGAGGAAAGAAAAAGGAGGAATGTATGAAGTGCCATCTGTTCTTAAATCACTTACCCAGCAGGGTGGATGAGTATTTAGGCAGAAAAATAAGTGGCCAGCTGTATGTATGGGTGGCTATATTTGAAAGACAGAAGTAGACAGGTCTCAATAATATTTACGCATTCCTAGTCACAATTAGTTCACTCAAAGAGTGTCAAAACAGGCTGTCAGCCCAGCTGGTTATCTTGACAATAGTGGGCAGTTAGGGCAGAAGGACCTCTGCACAGTCACTGGAGAGGACAAATGTGCTTAGAGGACCCTGTGCTGTTCTGGATGATGACTCTGCCACAGAAGCATCAAAGTCTCCACACTGTCTGGGTTTCCACTCCTTAGTATTCCTAAGGGACTATTTTGGTGTCACTTGGAACTGACTCTGCAATTTCCTGTAACAATGGCCTGCCAGATCTGTGGTCTTGCCTCCTGTAACCACATGCATTTCACACAATAGACTGCTATGTACACAGCAGGCAGGAAGAAGAAAACATAAATGCATTCAGTACACCTCCGTGCCTTAGGATTGTGCTTACTAAATTTAGATCAGAAAAAACATGATATTCTTGGGTGCTGCAGGGTTCACAGAGCTCGCTCAAAAGGAGAAAGATACTCGGCTTACTTTATTTCACACTTCTTTAGCATCCAGGTGGAAATTCTTCAAAATAATTGAAGAATTTTAAAATTGGAAAACAACAAAAACATGGTTCATCCCATGCCAGTCAGAAACCATTAATTTGCTGTTTTGTTTTGTTTTTGAGAGCTTGTCTAAAGGGGGCGGCAGCATCTCAGTTCTATCAAATCTGCAACAGCCCTGGTGCAAAGAGATGAGAAAGTGCTGATGAATTAAAAGGTGTTCAGGACGCTGATTCTTTGGGTGTCTTTACAAGTTCCAAGGTCACAGTCTTTCTGACACATGCCAGTTAACAATGTTGGAAAATGAAGTCATGCCAAGGTAAATAATATTTCAACTTAGGTGTGGATAGTGCTACCTGCTGAGTCTCTGGGACACAAATCCAGACATGCCTCGTTTAATGACTAAGTTTCCATTCCTGTGACTGGTTGTTGGTCCTTAAATAAGGAAATGAATACAGTGTGTACATTACAATAGTCAGAGCACGGAAACACAACTCCAGCAGGATGACTGCTTTTATTTGTGTAACTGTCACATGTAGTACTGTAACATATAACAACATAGAACTATGGTACTGTACTGTACAGTACAATCTGCAAAAATTATGGTACTCTATAAACATGGTGCACTGTGCAAAAGAAGACACTGAGGCTCTGTCAACAAGAAGACAGAGCTATATGAAAAGAAAAGAAAAGTTCCATGGACAAATGGTGGGTGGTAAGTCTAAACAGTTGTTAAACAGCTAAGTCCTTAAATGAGCATATGGTAACTGTACTCAGCCAGGGAGCGTCTGGATAGCTCTTGTCTAGGCAGCATCAACCTATTTAGTTCAAAGCAATTAAATCTACAGGTGATCCCCTAAGATAAACAGGACTTTCAACATTAAAAGGCACTGTGAAGAATCTAAATGAGTAGGCTTACATTTCATTATCTTTCCATCATTTAAGGAAAGGTCACCATACACACAGACACACAGACACACACACACACACACACACACACACCCCCCAAAGAGAAGGAAGGGGAAGGGGTAACAGGAAAGTAAGAACAACAAATAGAATATTTCAAGATAAAGACAAGTAAGTAAACACCAAGATTGCATCAATGTTTTAGATACTCTTGGAAAATAATGCTTCCCTGACATAATTTGCTGACTTTTTTTGTACAGCAGGAGTTCTGAATCATTTCAATAGGAATCTCTTCAATGGAAAAAAATATAAAGGTTTGGGACATAGCTGAATAGCCCTCTTCTTGCTGCCATTCACATGAGAGGAGTAATACTCCTGAGAACGCTGCCCTGAAGAAACCATGGAGACAGACTTTCTCTTGCTCCGTTGACCTTTCAGAAGTCTTTCACATACTACCAATTTAAGATGTGCTTCTCTTGACTACCTCTCACCCTGGTAACTATGCTAAAATACTTAACTAAAGAGTATATTAAAGTCAGACTGTGTTAGAGGTACAAGGTGCTGGTCCCATTCCAGTTTTTATACAGGTGACCAAAAGCAGCCATTTTGCATGGTGTAGAGGTTTTGGCCACTGCCGGGTTCAAAACACCACTCATGAACACTTATGTTCCCAGCACTCTGACAGGATGAGGCAGGAGGACTGCAAGTTCAAGTCCAAACTGAATAACTTAAGCAAGACCCTGTCTCAAAATGAAAAATAAAAAGGGCTTGGGGTATAGCTCAGTGCCAATGCCTTGAGCTAAGTCTTTGTATCACAAAAAAACAGAAACAAAACAAAAAAGAGGCACTTGCTGACTGTGTGGCATTGGACAAGTTGGTCATCCTCTCTGAGCTTATTTTTTTTTGTGTGTAAAATGAGCATAATTACAACTTCCATCCAGAGAGCTGTGAGAATTAAATGACACATGCAAGTACTTTGAAAAGCATCTGACACATACTATGAATTAAAAACCTTTGGCACTGCTTGCTTTGTCATTAAAGACTGGGTAACACTTAGCCAAAGCACGTAAGCCCAGAAGGTCTGAGATCTCTTCAGATTTTGAAATATTTGTGTGTACATAATGAGATATCTTGTGGACAAGACCCAAGTGGAAACACAAACTTCATTTGTGTCTTACATAGACCTTATTCACGTAGCTCAGAGCTGCTTATAAACAATGCTTTTAGCCTATTTGTGTTTGTACTGCTATTTATCCCAGGAAGTTACATGTTGATTTTTCCACTTCTTGGCTTCATGTCTGTGCTACAATTATTGTGAATTTTGGGTTTTTGAATTAAAAGTGTTTGGTTTGTATTATTAAGAGCCAGCAAATTTATTCTGTAAAGTGCTATGTGATTCTCTGTTGCATAATTTTTATGTTTGTTTGTTTGCTCTGAAGATGCCTCAAAACTGTGAATGTGGTTCTTGGCTTGACAGCCACACGGGGGGGGGGGCAGCAGGGGGGAGGTCACACCTACAACACCTAGTGATGACCAAGTTACTTGCTCTGGGCCCTGGAGCTCAGAGGCCACTGAGTCTCATGTTAATTGAGGTGTTTTGGCCTCCTCAGTCTGCTTTTTAATTTAACTCAAAGATTAGAACATACATAAATATATTCAGACTCCTATTACTTATGCATTATGCCTATAATTGCAATTTTTGCCAGCAGTAAAAAACTGGAGCTATGGGAAAGACAGAATCAATTTAAAGTTACTGACAATTTTCTCTCCAAGGTGCCGAAAAGGTGAAGCCCAAACCTCATATTCTGCTTCTGATGCAATTAGAGCACTTCATTCTGCATTCCCTTGGTAAGGTCATTTGATAAACTCGCAAGGAGGGGAAAATGAGCTGCCCTGGGCTGGGCTTGCAACCTCTTCTGAAACTGCTAAATTAAAGACCACAGGGGTGAGCAAGACCTCAGCAGGGATGAGCACTTCCCCAGGAAGCCTGCTGACTTCTTAACAGAAGTTCTCCAGAGCCCGGAAGCTGAGAACACCCAGAAAACACACCTCAAAAACCATGCAGTTTTATCACAGCATGAAAACCCAAGACCCATGTAAAAAGGAAAATGCACAGGATAAAAATGTTTAGCATGAAGCAAAGTATACCAAACAGCAGGAGAACAACTAGGTATAAAAGACAATTGTGAATGCATTAAAAAGACACATCAGCAAGGTTGCTAGGGCTGTGGGAGGGGGGTAGGGTTCTAAAAATGCTGTGAGTTACAAAGAGGTGGCGGTTGAACGTATTTTGACATACTACAATGTCCACTATAAAATGATTAATCTTATGTGAATTTCACTGCAATTACAAAAAAAAGACACAGGAGATAGGGGAATGCTCTCAAAGGGATTTTTATTTTCTTTTTACTCTTTTGCACTTCCTTCCTTGAAAGTAGCGCATAAATTTGCTCTGCCAGAAACAACACCCCTTTTACATTCAGAAAATACCAGGCCAAACACTGTCCATGCAAACAGATAAGATGTCTTTGCACTGCACTCAGTGTAGCTGCAGATGGGACAGTCAGGGAGCTAGTTAGACACTCAGACTTCTTTCTCTCTTCACTGTTCTCACTGCTTCAAGGAAACCTCACTGATTCAAGGGACAAAACTCCTGAAAACAACCGTGACCCTCCCCAGTTCCAGCGCCCATCCTCCTGGGCACCTGTGGGGACACGTGAATCAAGCAGGAAGAAAAATGGCAGTCAAGAGGTTTCACAAAAAACAATGGTGGCGGTTTGCACAACGTCAAGGGGCCAGAGATGCAGAGCATTTGTACAGCAAGGCCGGAGCTGGTCCCAGACACAAATCCCAGAATAAGAACTGATCTCATTTACATTATGGAGTCCACAGCAGGTCCCATGATAAATAGATTCCTGGGAGAACATACTTTGAACAAATTCACTGTCCCTTCCCTTTTCTGCCCCAAAATAATCAAGTTTGCAATTTCTGATTCACTGTATCATCATTCTCCCAGTTAATCAGATTTAAAATCTGGTCATTACTTTGGTTTTACTTTGTGACTTGCATTTTGCTATGTTAGGATTCCTGTGCTTCCTAGTAAATTGGCATTTTAATTATGATTAATGTGACTATGCAGCAGTAACTCCACTTTGAGCGTTCTCTTACAACACAAGCTATAACTGAGCCAAAAGCAGGCTGAGAGTCACCCTGACAACTGGCCAATCCACAGTCACTCTGACTGCTGTGCACCGATTTGCAAATGAGGCAGGTAGCGCCTGGGACTTTTCCCTCCAAAACTGCTAACTGGAAACTGAGATAATACAATTTCTGGAGCTAGAAATACCAGCGGCTCAGACTGCCATTTGAGATACACCTTGTTGTGACTTCACTCTCCCAGGGAGTTTCTGAATTAGCATCTCCCACTGGAGGCTCTGCCAGAGTGAGCAAGCCCTTTACTTTAAGGCAGTCCGGACCCATTCAAGTGTCACTTCAAAGGTACTGGTCTCTGAGGTCGTTTGCACAGTTTCCTCTAAGAAGTCTGGTGAATGGTATGTCACTGTAGCTCTGTGCCTAAGTAATATCCTGGCTCTTATTTTTGCATGTATTTTCATATATTCCTTTCAGCTCATTCTGTTTTTGTGTGCATTCTAGTAAACTAATTCAGTAACTATTTCCCTTTCAATTTATTTATCATTTGATTAAAGATTAAAGAATTATAATTCTTAAGGTTAAACTGTCAGCAGATATCAAGGTTAAGACCACCCCTGTTAGTCCTAAGCTCCATCTGTTCCCTAACTTCATCCAGCAATAGACCCTCTGGACTCCCCATTCAAAAGTCTCAGGGTATTTCACTCCTCATACAACCAGTTAAAGCCAAGAGCAACTGTTTTTCTTGTATTCTATCTCAGCGTGTCTCAGACTTTACTGTGCATAGGAACAACTTTGTTCAATGCAGATTCTGATTCAGTAGGTCTAAGGTTGGGCCACTGGTGCCTCTAACTCTGTTCCTTACTATACTGGAGTAGCAATAGTCTCACCTACACACTATAGCCATATATAGTACTATTCTTAGAGCACAACACTTGTATGGTATCCCAGGTCCAGTTCATTATGTATGGCCTTCCAACACCTCTACAGAATCTTCAGGATACACTGCACAAGGAATTTTGCTTGGGGTCAGGGATATAGCTCAGTGGCAAAGTGCTTGCCTGGCAAGCACAAGGTACTGAGCTCGATTCCTGGTACAAAAAAAAAAAAGAAAGAAAGAAAAAGAAAAAAGAAAACAGGAAGGAAGGAAGGAAGGAAGGAAGGAAGGAAGGAAGGAAGGAACCTTGATTGGTACTCAAAGCAGGACAGTCTTGGCCAAAAGTTCCAATTTCCCAATGAAAATGTGTTCACATCAGTGTTCTCACTGGGCTCAGCACTTCCCTGCAATTACATCTTTGCTCATGTCCTCACTGTGCAGATGGGATGCAGGACAGAAGCAAGCTAAATTCAACTCAGTGATAAAAAACCACAATCAATCCCATCGTCTTTATTTGGTAAGAAGGAAATGCCTAGGTGGGATGCAGCAATTAAAGATTAAGAACAGGTACCTACTCATTCTGATTCACAGCTCTGCCCTGAAGAAAGTTTATATGCCCCTCCATTGGTTTGTTCCCAAAGGAAAACTAAATAAGCAAGAAAATGACAACTTTCACTCTTGGAAACATGAAAAAAAAACCTAGCAAACACTTCATCTTGCACCTGAGCTTCAAAAATTGTGTCCAATGTGGCGAAGAGATTTTCAGCAATGAGTACACTGGGCGTGGATGACCGACAGAAGTTCAGATTTACAACTTAGCCTTTTAGGCATGCAGCATGCAAGTCAGTTAAGTTCTTCCAAGATTCCCCATGAAAAGCAAGATACAAATGCTAGTGGCTGAGCTTTTCCACATGACAATGGTTTTTACACCTGAATGTGTGTTAAAAGTCATCTGGAGCACTGGTCAGAACTTTCTGATATTGTAAGGCTGGGCCTGGGACTGGGAATCTGCATTCCCCCAAGTTCCCAGGAACTGGTAGGGATAGCAGTGTTCTGAGAACCAGGAGCCACTACACTTCAAGCAGTGGCATTTTGGCAGCACAGGAGACAGCAGAGTGGCAGAATGCTCCCGTGCCATGCCTGAGGCTCTGGGTTCAATCTGTATCACCACAGAGAAAAAAACTGAGCATTTTAAAATGAAATTGTTAAAAAATGTATTTCTAGAGTCACAGAAACTGGCTCACTTCAACATGCTCTTTCTTATTCTTCCTTAGTGAATTCCAATCACGGCTCAGCGAGCGGACATCCAGCTGCACCTCTATGATAATTTAGTTTAATAAAAACTTGTTTGGGTTCAAAACTGGTGAGTTTGTGCTAAATCAATTTGTACCCTAAACGAATAGGTCTCAAACTCTGCCTGCCATCCCAGTGCTCTGGGAAGTCTGTTAAACCACCACTGGGCCCCAACCTAGAGCTTCCAAAGCCTCCATTCAAGGCCTGGAAGTCAGCATTTCTAAGAAGCTCCAGGTAAGGCTGAAGCCTAAGGTCGCAGCCCCAGGGTGAGCTGTTTGAGTGTCAGGAGAGGAACTTAGCTGGGAACCCAGAGGCTCTGTGAACAGAGCCATAGGAGGAATTAAGTAGAAAGCTTGATCCTCTCCCCCGTATCACTCCACCCCCCCACCCCTGCAAGAACCAAAGAATAAATCCTTTCTCTGGGAACTACTACATAAGGCTTCCCTTTGATCTAATTCAAGTGCAGCAAAGCAATTTTGCATTCAACTCAGTTTGTCGAAATAATACTTCAACACCTGTAATAAATCACCCAACTTTGTCATCTTTGTATCTAAAGACACATATTTTTATAATTTAATTTCTACAGTAGTTACTCGTGCTCATTGGATGACTTAGTCACAAAGCATAATTTATGGAGTTTGCCAAATATTTACAACCTGCAAAAAAGTATAATGAGCAGTCTGGAAACTGTCTAAACTCAGTCCCAATTTTTGCATTTTGAACCCATAATAACAGCTTTTTTTTGCAATCAAAGGAAAATTCAACTTGGTATAAAATAACAGACTTATTTGTGGAAATTTTAAATGTGGGTTGCATTTCAATCTTGTGTACAGTACAGTGCCTCTGTGATTTCAGTTTGCTCTGCGGCAACAGCTGTAACTTAATGAAAGACATCTGAACTCCTTGCAACTCTCAAGACACTGAAATCCTCCTGAGCTAGTTGCATTCTGAGAAAGAAAAAAAAGAGAAATTAGAGTGGCTTTTCTAACTAAAGTTGCTATAATGTCTTGCATTAAGTTATTTGTATAGTTCATAGTAAAACAATGAGTCAGAATGATTCATGAAGGAAAAAGAGCCTTTGTTTACAAATTTAGAAAAAAAATAGGGAATGCCTTACTTGTGGCTGCTTTGATTTCTAAGTATTTCAAGCTACACAACATGTAAGATGCATGTACTACCTTACAGCATGTTAGGTTTAGGGTAAAAGTGGCAGCAATTTGTCAGCAATTCTTTTTAACAGAGGGCTTTTCAGCAGAGGAAATGAAAGGTAAATTTTCTAAGTGGAGCGACAGGAAGGATTTAGGTAAGCAGGACATAATGATCCAAGCTGGAAAGAGGCCAAGATACCAGTGTCAAAACCTTCAGTCTTGTGGGTTCTTAGTCACAGCTGTCCCATTAGATCCAGAAAAATGACTAAAAATAACACCCTGGGATATCATATATTTTTGTTCCTTTTAAGCTATCATTGAATCACATTTTCTCAGTCCTCCTGTCAAATGATTGTTTTCTAGCTTTTCCTAAGATGTGTACAACATCAAGGGCACAGCCCTAGAGTGATATGATAGTCTCCCCCCAACCTTGTCTATGGTTTCACTTGGGCATGGGCTAAAAATATTAAGTGGAAAATTTCATAAATAACTAACTCATGAGTATTCTGTTGCACTCTAATCTGAATAGTAGAATGAAATTCCACACAGTCTAGTCCATCCTGCTTGGATGCGAATCATCCCTTTGTCTAGTGTATCCACATGGTATGCACCACCCTCCCATGAGTTACTTAGCAGCTATCTCAGTTATGAGATCAACATAGTGCAGTCATGTGTTCAAGCCACCCTAATGTTACATAATAATGACTTTCAAACTCAAGATTACTGATGCTGGCAATTTCATTATAGTATAGTTACAACTGTTTAATTTTATTATTAGTTTTTACTAATCATTTAATATAATTAATTTATAAATTAAATTTTATCATAGGTATGTACACTTATTAAACAATACATATTAACTATTCTAGATGGTGGGGTATAGAGGTAAACAGTGTATTGGCCTCAGGTGGACACAGGAAGAGAACCATGAATATATGGCAAGAAGAAAATAAAGCAGGATAAGTTATGGAGTGCTGAAAGGCGGGGTGAGTGGGGCGCTCCAGCTAAGAATGTTCCAGCAGACACCTGAGCCAATGTGAGGTTTGAGAAAGCTCTATCCACAGAAAAGTGTTTCCAGAAGAGGGAACAGCAAATTTAAAGTCATTGAGGCTGGAAGGAAATGGAGAAGAAAAGATGAAGGCAGAATGGGAGAGGAGAGGAAGGTGAGGCTGGTGTCCTGCCAGGTGTCGAAGGCCTTGGCCGGTTCTGAGCAGTGGAGATATATAATTGAATCCCATGTCAAACACCCTCCACTGCTATTTTAAGAACTGATCACACAGGATGTGGCCTGGACATCCTGGAAATGGTGGTGGTGATTCTGCACCCACTGGATTCTGGGCCTGCTGGGAGGGTGGAGAGAGGCACAGCCAAACTGCGCAATGGATGAGGAAGCAGGCAAGAGGAGGTCTCCTGACCTTGGCAGTTGAGCAGAGAGCGATGAGATGAAGGTGACTGTGGAGGGAATAGGTAGAGGGTGAAAGGCTTGTGTGGGGCTTCCATTCAAGATGCCATTAATAGAAGAGAAACATACAGAGTTGAGTCCAAATCTTCTAAAGAAGTAGGTGGCAAGGCAAAAGTATGCCTCCCAGCAGAGACAGGCACTGAAGAAAGTACAGATGGGGCTGCCCAGTCCTTCTTAACGTTTTCATCTTTGAGGAAAGCACGATCCTGTTTTGAGCATTCTCAAACTAGAATTTCTTTTATACTGACTTAAACCTTTGAAAAACTCAAGTTCCACCTAGAGTTTCCCTGACTCATAAAATACCAACCTAAAATAAGAAGAATCTTTCTTATATCAAGTGTCAACAATCAGATGAAGACTCATCTGATGTTTAGAAGACAAACAAAACTCATTGACCCCCTGGGGAAAGCTGATTTCTCAGTTAGGAAGCTATTTCCAAATACATAGTACCCTTGTGCTGTTACCTTGCAGGGCTCTCCTTGAGTTATATATGCTTGTTTCCAGACTTGTTTATGTTGGTTGTGATACAAATGACATAAACAAGATGTTTTGATTGGGTTTATACTGTTCTGTTTTGTTTGGTTTTATTATGTCTGATGGTGTGGGTAGCTATTTTGAAGATAACAATAGGCATTTATGGCAGCCATTGTTGATTTCCTATTACCTTGTTTTGAGGTTCTGTATCACTTGCACTGTTTTGTTTTGTTTGGTTTTATTATTTTATTTTGTTTGGTTTATTCTCTAAAAAAACAAAACAAAACAAAAACAACCAAAAGAATCTCAAACCCTTGCAAGAGAACTAAAGGATCAGAGAAAGAAGTCATTTCACTGTAGAATTTTATACTTAACTCCATAACTGTTCTCCATGTCTCAGTTCCACGCTCAAGAAACCCAACAGAACAACTGTGACAAGGAGTTAACAGGTGAGGTGCAGACAGAAAATATATTACCCACAATGAGCAAATTCATACTTAAAGAAAGGCACTGGGCATGGCATTAAAAGATATATGTATATCTTAAAGATCACTTGAAATGAATCCTTTTCTAACTGACTTGTGTGAGGTGAAGTGACCTGGAATACATTCCCATTATGTGGATTTAGACCATGTTGTAGTACAGACCACGGCCCTACGAGTTGAGGCCCCTAGGCTGTGGCTACCTTTGAGTGGTGTCACTAAGTCAAACACCTTGGCAGGTACACTGGGAGATCTCTCCTTTATTACTGATCTGATGTAATTTATGAATTCTGTCATCATTTTGACCTAAGGTGATTGCATCTGCATATGCATCCTGTCATTTTGATGGCCTGAGTGTTCTGTTAGGGCTCATAACATACACTGGGTTAGAAATAAAAAGGTGACAGAGAGGGTGTTGTCAATACTAGAGTTTAGGCATACCATGATCCAGATTAATATAGTTATTTTATGTTTTGAAATCAGGAAGTAGGCAAGATTATCTACATACACATATATTTAGTGAAAACAATGTGTACATGTAGTGGGGAAAATTTCATTAATTTAGGAAAAATTTAGTGCTTGATACCTTTTCCAAGTGTTGATCAACCAAAAGGACATGCCCTAATAATTATATATTAGCCAGTTTACACAATGGGATTCATGTTTATATGGTGTTCCATTAATGAAACAGAGATGCCTAATAGCTCTGGGAAGTTGAAATATTTATTATGTCTAGTAAGAGCAAATTTAAATAGTATCAAATCTGAGTTTAAAATTCAACGCAGAAATATTTTAAAGTCTTGACACATTCAACTAGCTATTCTGAAATTTTAATGGAAGCGCTAGTATGGGGAAAAACATTTTATGTTTAAGTATACACTCCCCATTCTGCCCCTTAAACATACACATTATATAAATTTTCATGAGTATATGATTCAGCACATGGTTCTTAAACATTAACCAGCAAAGAGATTGATAGAAGTGAAATTATGAAAGCAAAAACGTTACGGGGTCGACAGACTTGAGCCATCTTCCGTGAATCCTGCCTGTCACGTAGAAAACTGGAAGGCCTGAGGGCTGTGTGGTCTCAGAGCTGATGTTTATCTGGCTTCATCGTCCTCATCTGGAAAACGAGGAGCAGCACAGCCCCTCTCAAGTTCCTGTTCCTGCTGTACCATTCTAGGCAGTGCCTCATGTACCATACCCTCACGGCAATCCTAAATACAGACATTTTTTTAACCACTTCTCATTTTACAGAAGAAAATGAGGCACAGGGAGGTGAGCGACATGTGTACGTTACTACAGCTGGGAGGTAGAAAAGCAAAGATTCACGGCCAGGCAGGCAATCCAGACCAGATTCTTGAGCTCAGATGGCCTCATAGAGTTCCCTCGGGTGGGAACCGATAACAAAGCCAAGAAATGCAAGCTCGCAAAACTGACTTCAGCAAATTGTACATGCCTAGATATCTGTATCTGATTTAGTGAATCTTTCTCTTTGTGACTAGCCCAGCACAGACTTCCAGAATCAAATGTTTTCATAGCAAATGGCAACAAGGTTAACCTTTATACCAAATATACAGGTTTGAAGTATAAGAAGCACTGTTTGCTTAGATCAAGGAGAAAGAACCCATTCAAACTCGGTGTGGATCTCAGCAGAGTAAGAAAAACTTGAAGGCTCTGAAAATCTGCTCTCCTGAGGAAGGTGATGTGGAACAACACAACAAAAGCAGCGAAAGCACAACAAGGTCAGAAAACCCAAAGATCTTAGGAGACAGACAGCAACCATTCCTGTCTCCAAGGTCATGAGGTGAAGAGCTGCTCAAACTTTATCATCGACGATTCACTGGAGGGTTCCATTAGCCACGCAGATGCTGGATCAGTACTTCTGGGAGGGCCTGAGACTATGGTGCACTGAGGCAGGAATGGGGGGCACTGCTGTTGAAATGAGGTGCACACCTTACAAGTGACAGTACAAGAGCCCTTAGGGTCTAGCAGTCAGCAAGATTCAATTCTGCCACAAACTCAATCTGGATCTGTGGTTATGTTATTAAGCTGTTTCCCCAAATAACCTTTGCTGGGCATTTCCTACTAGCTCCACACACTGATATCTCTAATGACATCTTTCTCATTAGACGATATACTGAGCTTTGATGGGAAAATGAAACACCTTCCTTTCCCCTAAACTCAGGTCTCTACCATAAGGGAGGGAAAGACCCAGTCCTTTCATATATGTAACAGAAAGACAACTGGAGCTCTGTCCAGAGGTAAAACCACACTGAAAACTAATTATTTCAGGAAAAAGATATGAGTTTGAAGCTTTTATTATTTCTTGGGCCAAACTACCTTTAAGACTAGCTTGCTAGGACAATGATATGTTGAGTATGGTATTAACGGACAGATTTTAACCCAGAACTTTAACGTCTTACTGTGGAGGGGAATTTCGGTTGTATTTTGCGGTCATGCTGACCGCTAGACTCATGCTGAAGACTATGGTAGAGACTGGCCTTACACAGCTACTAAGCATTTGAAATGTGATAGTATGATTTGAAAACACATAGATTTTGATATATACAGTATGAACAAAATAGTGTAAAATATATCACTAACAAATTTTATATTGCTTTGTTAAAATAATATTTTGGGTATTTTGGGTCAAATAAAATATTTCATTGAAATTAATTTCACCAGTTCTCTCTTCCTCCTCTTTTTTCTGTTTCTCCCTATCTCTGTCTCTCTCTGTGTCTCTCTCTCCTCTGTGGAATGCTGATGACAAAAGCAAGGACCTTGTACATGCTTGGCAAGTATTCTACTACTGAGCTATATCGTCTTATTTTGTGTTTTGATTTTTTTTATCAATCCGTATTTTCTTTGGGTAGGGTATTGGGAATTGAAGCCATAGCCCTGTGTATGCATTCTAGCACTGATCTATGTGCCTAGCTTTCTTTATTACTTCTCAAATGTGGCTACGAGAAAATTTTAAACACACATCTCCTTCTATGTCTACTGGGCAGTACAGGCCAAGGCCCTTGCTACTCAAAGCATATTCCAGGCCAGCAGCATGGGTACTGGCTAAGAGCTGGTGGAAAAGAAGACTTCTCTCTTCCCATCAAGGGCTCACAGGGTCCTTGTGCACATTCAAGTTTGAGAAATCCAGATCAGGTTTTCCTGCCCCGTATCATAGCAGGTATTTATGTTGCTGGTCTGCATGGCTGACATACTAAAAGGATGCTGGATTTTCTCTATGACTGTGCCAGAAAAGCAATGGAAACGTTTACAGTTTAAGAATATGTATTAAAACTACATTAAACATGAAAACATCTCTCTCTCACTCACTCTCTCATACACACACACACACACACACACACACATGCAATGGTGGGGGACGCTGCGCTGCGGCTACCTTGGTGACTTCCGCATTTTCTGCCACCATATACGTGAAGCTGATGTTCACCAGATCTGTACCGCTGCAGACACAGACTATCCGCCCTTCAAGATCGTTTTCAGATTTTCCGAGAGATTCAAGAGCAGCTAGGATTTTGGGATCCTATAAAGAAATACACAAAGAGGATCAAAAATATGTTAGCTCACAAAACATGGAGGACAGCATAGCAAAAGAAATCTACTTCTGATGTTAAAACAAAAATAGATACAAGGGCACAAGTTTTTTTCTCTCCCTTCTAAAATGCTTGGTGATCCAGCATTATTCGAAAGTAGGACAATGTCTCACAAAACAAAACATCACAACTCCAGGGATGTAGTACAATATGAAAGCCTTGGTTTCAATTGTCAGTATTACAAAAAATTAAATAAGCCCATAAATAAATGAAAGGCAGTATAAAATTTCTGCTTTAGAAAACTAGGTATCAGGGCTGGGGATTTAAATCAGTGGCACAGCGCCTGCCTGGTAGGCACGAGATCCTGAGTTCAATTCCAGCTACCAAAAAAAAAGAAAGAAAACTGGGTGTGAAGCTCTTTATTATTGCAGGCGCTGGAGCTGGGACAGGAAGAACTCCGGGATGCGTTTGTGTCCAGAAAGAGCAGGAGCCGCTCACCAGAGGACAGGCACAGAGGTTTACCACGCACAGACAAGGGGTGGCCGTAGCCAGCTACGTCAGGTTATTCTCAGAAAAACGAGACTAATCGTTCAAGTAGCCTGCGTACGGAAGAGTGACTATTTCCATCTGCACAAGTGCACAGCATCCTCAGAGGGAATAAAAGCTGGGAAAGTTTACCTTAATGTATAAGGAAAATCATGCCTTTGTTCTCCAAAAGAACTCAGGAGGAAACGCCAACATACAGTTACACAGAAAATTTCACTGACATAAAAGAAGACAATTTAAAAAACAAAACAAACCAAAAAAATGAAGTGAGGAATGCAATTTTGTTTTGAATGGCTGAAATCTGCAGGGGTATTACAGAAAAGGAAATAAATTCTGAGCTAGAATGTTCTCTGAAGAAACACCTTTGAAATTCCTAGCACCACTGTGCAAATAGATCCTTGTTCAAACAAATCAATCAGTGCAGAAAAGACTGATTTACATGCTCTGTTTGTTTGGGCTTTTTCCCTCCAGGTGAGAGTCAGTGTCTTCCTGCACAGGTGCACAAACAGGGAAGTACCCAAGCCACAAAAATGTCCCCATCCTCCAAAGAAGAGAAGTGAACTGCCATTTGATAAAAAGAGAGGAGCTTGTTAAATTAATCTCCAAGGAAGGGAACTGTTTCTTTGGTTTCATGTAAGGCTTTTTGCAACCCCAGTTGCTAATATAACTAATGATGAAGCAGTCCAAATCACCCAATGGTGGTGAAGGAGAAGATTTCCAAACTGGAACTTGTGTCTATTCTGAATTTCCAGCAGAAACAAGTAAAACAATATTTTGGGCAGTATTTCTAGGCTGCATAAACGTGTGTTTAGGACAGCAAACACCCATCACAGGTACCTTCGGGATGGCTCCCAGTCGAATACTGTTGATGAGGGAACATTCTAACACTTGTCCTTCCTGAGAGAAAGAACATACATGGAGGTGAGTTTTAATTCTGCCAGACCTAGCACACAAAGTGCTTGGCAAACATTTCTGACAATGAAGTCAACACTGATTAGCATTAGGTAACAGAAAGAGTGAAAACAAAGAGCAATAATAATTATTTGCAATAAATAGAAATAATCAAGACTCCAAACTTTGTATTTCAAATATATATAACAATGCAACCCCGAGCAACTATTTATGAAATGTTTATAGAATGCTGTGACTGTTATAAATATATTGTTAATCATGTCCATATATGTTTAAATATGTGTGTATACAAGCTACTAAGTGAAAATACTAACTCTTATATAACCCCAACTCGACTTAAATTCATCTTAAATGTTCATTAAATGTATATACTGTGCCATGCATTAAGTCCCAGAGTATAACAAAATAAATACCCTTTTAATAGCTCTTTTAGATTTCAACTTGAATATGTTTTTCTTGGAAATCTTCCTAACTCCCAAGATTAAATCAGATCTGCCTGTGGTTGGCTTATCTAACAATATAAATTTCTCTTGTAGCTACCTTTTTTAAATGCCTGACTTTGCTCCTACACTAGAATCTATGAAATTTAGAACAATGCCCTCGAAGCCTTCTACCCTCAGTGCCTGGCATATGAAAGCAGGTTTTGAAAAACCCTGAGTGAATGAGTACGTGAGGGGTCCAATGCCCTTGAAGGGCACCTCATCTAGCTGTTGAGAAATGAAACAGCTTAAATCGAAAGACAACTCACTGCTGTGTGTCCATACCTTGCCTTCACTTTTCCAAGTCAGAAAGAAGCCAAACTCATCCACTCTGAAGAGGCAGTTGGGTTCAAACACATAGGATTCCTGTTAAAAAGAAACGAGTTAGGGCTGGGGATTTAGCTCAGCGGCCTAAGCCCCTGCCTTGCAAGCATGCGATTGTGAGTTTGATCCCCAGTACCAATAAAAAAGAAAAAGAAAAAAGAAACGAGTTGGTACTCATGACTCACACCATTTCCAATCCAATAAAAATGCAAATCTTTCTGTCTCTAAACAAAGAAAAATGATAAATCACCCCTTTGTATCCAGATTCTAATAACATTTCTTATATTGTGGAATGTTTCATTTTGAAAATTCTATGTATCTCCTTTTTAAACTAAAAAGTCATGTGAATTTAATAAAGAATCTTTCTCTAGAACAAGTGTGCAAAGTAATAATACTGAAGTCCTGGGACTGGGGATATAGCTCAATGGTACAAGCACCTGCCTGGCAAATGCATGGTTGTGAGATCGATCCCCTGTACTCCACCTCAAAAAAAATATTTGTTTTCCCTAAACAATACTGATGTTCTAACAATCATACAGAAGAAATTCTCCCTAAGGTTCTAGAAGAAAGAGTCCTAGGAAGAAGGATCTCTCGGTTCAGCCTCTTGACCTGGCCCATGCAAGAGGAACTCTGCCCTGCATGTAACAAATATGAGAAAGTAGGTGAAGCAGTATGTTCCCACAACCCCTCTAGGTCATTCTGATGAAGCCTGACATCAATCCATGAGCTTTAATGCCAGAAACTCAGTGAAAACTATACAGAATAAAAATTTTAATCCAAAGGGATCCCAGCAACCTCAGGACATCAGAGCAATGGTGCTGTATTTGCCAGTGGCTTCCTCCTCACTAGCAGAAGAGCACAACTGTGTGTAGGAATGCCAGGAAAATTCTATGCGACTGAGAGTGAAAGTGGGTTCAGCACACGAATCCTTCATTACACTGAGACTTGGCCCCAGTGGTTCAATAAATCTGTGTGCTTTCCTCATGAACTCAAGAACCTGTCTCCTAGATAATTGCAATAATAACAATTAGGATCCTGTCTGGCAAACACGGATCAAGGCAGTGATTTAAAAACAAATAAATAGCACTTACAAGTTTAAGACTTCAAGGATCTTCAGACTCTTAGTTTCAACCATCGAAATTTATCTCTCAAATTCCAAGGAAATAGAAACATTCATCAAAGTAAATCCAATGTCAAGATACCAGCCTTCTAGCAATGAATAAAACAAAGGCAAGGGCATGGTCCAAGCTCTGCCTTCAGTGCTAAAACTCAGTTCCACCATTTTTTACTTACCTTCTCCAAATGAGCCCTTTCCAAGCCTTGGAACCCTTGTTTAATAAGCAGAGGTATTTATACCTACCTTCTTACCTTTCGGTTTGGTGTAGGGAATTAAGTGAGGCAGGGGACATACATATAGCATCAACTCCCAATTCAGTAAGTGGTGGTTATTGTCAAGAATGCACAGTTCACATCTGTGACGGTGGCAGCAAATTACCACCAATCTGAAAATGTCAGTATGGGATGTTTTTTGACCCTCACAGTAGTATTTTTGGACAGTTCAACCCATTTAAAAAATCTTTAGCCAGCACTGGATTCTTTACAAGGGTATCTCTGGCAGGCAGAGAGAATGTCATTTGTAGATACACAGTCTCAACCTGACGCTAAAGCGAGACACTATGGTTAGGATACCTCAGTGGCAAGAAAGGACACAGATAAAAGGAAGGTCATTGGAAGAGCCTTCTACACCACACAAAATGCATTAGACATTACCGAAAAGGCAGTAGGAGTCATATTATTACTAATAAATGAGAATTACCAACTAATTGAGACATGAGAATTAACACATTTTGAATATTTCCCAAGCAATTCCCTTATGAGGAATTCTAGTGTGGCTTGTTCCAAACTATAGCCTAAGGGAGTGACGTTTACAGAGCAGACCCAAGATCAGCTGCTATTAGTATTTATGAGCAGCTTGTTACTTAATTCCAAATAAAGATTTGAGACAATTTATAGAATATACATAACAAATAAGAGTACTTTTCAGTCTTTTTTGTTTTTGTTTTTTTGACTGGACTTTCAATTCCTTGCTCTCAAGTACAAAGATTTCATTTCTTCCTCTGGATGCCCCAGCTTATCATCTCCACCTGGGAATTTTGATTCCTAACATCTGATTTTTTGATCATTTGATCTAATCATTTAGGCCCCAGCTCTAGGGTTCTTCTTTCCTTTTATATTTATTTCACTTCTTCTTTTTTTTCCTTCTTCCTTCTTTCGTTATTATTATTATTACTATTATTACTGTTTTTCTTTCTTTTTTTTTTATTTTTTTTGGTATTGGGGATTGAACTCATGACCTTGCACTTGCCAGGCAGGCACTCAAGCCGCTGAGCTAGATCCCCAGCCCTATTACTGCTTTTCTGTGTGACTTCCTTGCAAGTGCCTGTTCATTCTCCCCACCAGCTTCTTGCCATCCATCGGTCTTTTCCTCCTTGTCCTTTTGTTACAGGTAACTGAGTTGGATAGAAATATTATAGGCAGTCAGACAGGGCTGAGCCCTCAAAGAAGCTAGTACAGAAGCCCAGATACCTGCTGTGGGCCAAGCCTCAAGACAAAAGATCAAGTAAATACACCCACATCCTAAGAATTGATATTCTAAATAGGTCTCTAGCACCCTGAGGAAGCCAGGAGTCACCATCCAACCCTCTATTGGAAGAGTTAATGTTCTTGAAGCATGCCAGCTTGCTCAGTGACTCACTTTCCCATTTGTCCCCAATTTAGTCAGTTTAACCTGAGCATTTAATCTTACTGGTTGACCATAGTTCTGTCTCACCTTATGCCACCTTGCAAGTTCCCATTTTTTCCCCACCTTAGAGCTGCCTCACTTTGTGGTTTTACTCTATAAAAGTCCCTGGACAAGACAGGGTCTTTGCAAACCCACTTGGGACCCCTTCTGTCTCTGTCTCTCTCTCAGACAGAAGCTTTCTTTCTCTCAATAAATATATTCTGCTCTTAACCTCCATTGTTCCTAAAATTCATTCTTCGATTTTAGAGAATGCGAACTCTAGTAGGTTGGGAGTTTCATTCTCCTACATCACTTTCATCTTTTGTAACTTCATGGCCACAACCCAATATGATAATCACTCCCCCCAGATGCTCTCAACTCCCTTCTCATTTTCTGTCTTATTGGCAGAAAAACTTGATTCTTGTCCTGTTCATATTATATTAGTGACCTGGATGAACTGAACTATGTGGCTTTACATTCAGGACTAATGACCTCAAATAGACACTCGACCACTCCTTTCAATAGTGTATGTCTTTCTTAGTTGGTAATTCACTCTTTGAGACCCTTTCACTGCTTTTTTAAAAGCTTGGTCAGTTCTGGCCAATTACAGTACTCCACAGAGTCAGAAGAAGCCACCAGATGGACACCCCTCACCTTCTTCTCTCCTAACACTAGCGTTCTCTTCCCAAAGGTCACATTTCTGCTCTGGACTCAGTCCTCCCTCTTCAACCCACACTAGTACTTCAGACCTATGTTTATCCCCGCCTAATGCACATCAGGTTTTTGTGCCTCTTTTGCAGACTGTCTTTGACCGACTCCACTTGATTTCCAATTCTATTATTTCTTAAAACTCCCTGGCTACGTCACCGTACTGCCAGATGCAATGCACACAGGCAATTTGATCTCTGAGCACCTGGTTGTTTTGGAAATACAGTGCACTCTTGGAATCCTGGTTGTGTTTTATTCCTTTAATATTGTTTGCTGCCTCTTCCTTGTGCACCTGACTAGTACATGTCCGCCAACAGGACTTGGCTCTGGAAATTATCATTCCACTAAATGTCATGAAGTCCCATGGTTTCAATTCCATCTATTTATTGATGACTCCCAAATTTAAAGGACCAACCCAATTCTGTGAGTTCCAGTTCAGATATTTAATGCTGTCCTGGACACTTCCACTTGTTTGTCTCAAAGTTAATGTATGAGTTCTTTATTTCCTACCCATTTCTATCTTCATCACAAGACTTCTTAGTGCAATAAATGTCACTAGCAACTAACCACTCACTGAAAAGGAGTCATCTTTGACTTCCATCTGTGCCTGTCATCTCCATTAGTAATTCTACTTCCATACATGCTCATTTCACTTCACTTCTACTCTCGGGATCTTGGTTCGAACCATCATCATCTCTCTTAGAACTGATCTTTCCACTTCTGTTCTTCTTCCAACAGCAGCTTTATTGACATTTTGAACTTTCAGTCAATTCGTTAAAATCATAAATAAATTAGATTCCCAAAATATTTAAGCTAGAATCTCAACCAGTCAGCATGGCCTACAAGATCCTAGATAATCTAAGTTTTTAAGATCACATTTCAGGCCATCTTCAGTTCCTCATTCTTCTGCTTTTCCACTATCTGATGAATTCTTTTCCTTGAGTCCCTCAAACTTTCTAGCCACAGGGCCTTTGCAGTTGCAGCTTTTCCTGCTCAAAATCTCTTCCTCCTTTCTTTGGCGGCTGGCTCCTCTTCACTCTCCAGGCTTTGCTTAGGCTTCCTCTATCTCCATAATATGTGTCTCATTGTATTTTCTGCTGCAGTATCCTGATTATTTTCTTGCTAGGGCCAGTCTCAGTGTGTGGTTACTGTATTTCTTTGTTTATTTCTGAACTGGCTCCCATTCCAGAATGGAACCTTCCTGTGAGCAGAGTCCCTAAAGCAGTCTTGTTTACCTTTGTGTTCCTAGTTTATCCAAACTACTCTAAAACTAAATCTGACCAAAAAAAGAAAGAATACATTTTTTTCAAATAAAATATTTTGCAGAAGACCAATGTAAAAACAGATGAGTAAGAAACTGCTGTAGTGAAGGGGATCACACTAAGCCAGAACCTCTCAGGGATGGTCCTTGAAGGGTGGTGGTGGAAAGAACAACAAATGTAAGAGTCCCAAGTCCAGGCTGCCTGCCCAGAGCAAGAGGCACATTTTTCTAATTCTTGTAAACTCGCTTGAGAGATCAGTGGATGTGGGCGCTTTGGATTCCTGGGAAGCCTTGATACGCCCGGAGCATCATTGCCCTTGCAAAAAAATGATTTCTAAAACATGACAAGAAATTTGAGCAAGGAGAAGAAAAATAACTAGTACTCACTAGTACTAAGGAAACGGTAGTTCTCAGAAATAGCTGTCCAATGTCCCATATGGTACAGGATGCCAATCTGGCTTTGGACTCCCTAACAACAAAAGCAAAAGGAAGGGCAAATATTTACCAGGTGCCCACCCCGTTCACAACATAAAAACATATCGGTTGTTAGGAGAAAAGAATGGATAGAACTGAAAATCTGCAGGGGTTCCTCACCAAAAGGTCATGATTGACGCTAAAGACACAGTGTACAACAAAGCCCACAATAAGCTCATCAAGTGTAGCTGGAAAGTTTCCTTACCAAACGTGTCCAAACTGCCCATGAAAAATCAGAAAGCAAATCTGAGGGTTATGTGTCAATCGGCTGCAAAGAACCAGAGCTCAACCTGTTTAGGTTTCTTTCCTTCTCCCACCAACAAACACAAAGACCTGCCTGACCCCGGGTAAGGGAAGGCATAGGATCTCTGATCCCTTGCCGGACTCCTCTGTTTCTGAATCTGTTTCCTTCACAGTTAATAACAGGTGACAGAACTTTCTGGTAAGGAAATAAAGCACAACTAAGTTTCTCTTAAGGGGCCCAGTATTTCATTTCTTTTAGGACCCAGTTACACTCTTCACAGTCACTACATAGAGCTCAAGGACCTCTTAGCTTATCCACCCCAACTCTTTCCTCAGGCCACAGGGAGATAAGGACTGAAAAGGCCAAGGACTGGTTTTATAAAATTACTAAACAAACGCTGGCCAGAGGGAATTCGATTTGAGAGGCAAAAAGCTGCACTTGTGCTGGGCTTACAATTGTAAGAAATTATTTGTGGCCTTGAGTTCCCTACTCTGAGGGGCTTATGCTACTATAGGCTTAGAGGGACAACTCCTATGTCAGCAGGTCTACACTGGATCTGTGTCTTATGTTCAGCATAAACCCCCTGCCCCACAGGCTGTTTCTACATTACTTGATATTACAGTCTTTTCAAATATTCAAGTTACTTGCAAGTCGACTTAGAGAAAAAGTATTTTTCTTTGTTTTGATTTTAAAAGTTATTCTATTAAAGAAAATTTAACCCCCCTTTTCTTTGTGGAAGGAATGGCACAGAACTCAGCAGGCTGAATGCTCATTTAGGGTCATGTTTGGTGAGAGATCTAGATAAGCAGTAGTTGATTTTATATCATTGTATTTGTGAATTATGATTATTTCTTGCCCTTTCTGTTGTGTCTTTTCTTCCACCTTGATTATCTTTCATTAACTGAAAATCTATATTTTTATTATATGGGGTTTGTACCAACAAATAGGGTACAGTTAAGCCTTATTACTAGCCAGGGGCAGCTATTTAAACCTTTGCTTTTCAGAGGCTCTCCTTCCATGTCTGTAACTTCCCAGGTTGGGAAGGACACAGAGAACAGTGTCAGCTTTTGCAGTGCATCTGATGTTGGGTCTTAAGCCTTTGGAGAAAGAGAACCTTCGCAGGAGGTTCAAGGGCTCTGTCTGGCCTTGTAGCTAACAATTCTTAGATGCCACCTCACAAGGTACCTGCTGGCGAATCTTGGTAACTATGCTGATGAACCTCACCAAGCTTCACTTTCCCTGTCTGAAGTTGGCATATCAATCTCAGAGGATTCCCAAAGAATTAAAGTTGAGAACAGCTAAAAACCTGGATCAAGGCAAATTCTGGAAAAAAAATAATAGTTGTAACTGTGAGAAAACAGTTACTGTTGAATTCACGGCTGTTGCACATGGCACATCACAAATACCATCTCGCTTAGCCCTGTGAGGCTCTGTCAGGTGAAGACTAAACCAACACTGACCAATAGATTCTCCATGATAATGCAACTGTCCAATGGGCCATGCCCAGCACGGTCACCATGAGTCATGGAGTTAAGAAGCATTCGAAATGTGGGTTGCATGACAGAAATGCAATATTTTTATTTTTAATTAATTTTCATTTCAGTAGCCACATGTGGTTAGAGGTCACCATACTGGACAATGTAGCCTTAGAGAAAAGGGGAAAAAATACTCATAGGAGAGTGAATTGGATGTGAACCAATTTGTCTTATTTCAGAGACTATGCCCATTTTACTCTGCCAACCTTGACCAATCAAGACAACCTTAACTCCCTTGGCCTTTCATTGACTGACTGTCAGATGTTCAACAAATAAACATGCCTAAGTAGATATAGCCTTTGGGTACACATAGGACTCATCCTCCTTTTTTCCAGGTTTGCTATGAACTGCAAGAAGCAAAAAAAGACCTTTATAAGATTGGAGGAAAACAAGAGAAGTCTGAGTTTGGAAGGGCTCATGGGGGATTTTATCTATTTTAAATTGCAATATAACCTACTACCTCCAAAAGAGAACTCATAAACCTGAGAAGTACAAACTCTTAGCAATTGTTGGACTTCAGACTCCGTATTACCTATTTCATGGGTTGTTTCTAAGTATTAATGAACTTGATATATAATCAGAACCAAATTATTACTGATTACTAATAACAGTGATATTATTATTAATGTTGCTACTATTAATGATCAGATAAAAAATGAGGCGAATCTCACCATCCTTGCTCTGTACAGATGAGAAAACCAATCTTGACTGTAGTCAGGAAAGTCATCTAGGAGGACGTAGATAATATGTAACATGGGGCAAATCAATGTTTGTATTTTGACAGGGAACCCACTTCTGTTCTATGAATCATAACAAAGAGCAATGGGCCTGGAGTGTGCCTACTTCCACCGATCTAGAATTGAGTCGGTGCACAGGAAAACCCAGAGTTTGTACATTTCCACTGAATTAGACTTATTGAACAACACGAGTCTGTTCACCTTGGTCTGTTCTTCCCAGCTCAGTGAGATCTCTCGCCCAAGCCAGCCTCAGCAAGGTGCTCTGGCTGTAAATTTCTCCACTTCCTCTTTTACTTTAAGATAAAGATGTTACATTGCTGGTACTTAATTTGCAAGGTCAACCAGGTTAAGATGCCACACACCCAATGACTGTGACCCAATGGCTCT